>PVIH01019259.1:0-35935 GCA_004025045.1 Sigmodon hispidus | reverse complement strand
TTTTTTTTTAATCAGTGTAATGGGTTCATGGAGGTATAAACTACAGAATTTCAAATATCAGCTGTTATAAGAGATATTCAAGATAAGTAAATACATACCAATTTCATGAGTAGGATGTATTATAAACCAAAAAGGAAACTTCAATATCGATATAATTTAAGTAGCATAATTTAAAACATAAACTCTTGACCCATAGTATTGAATAAAAATCATTGCTTGCTCAAGTTTTGTTCATATTTATCATTAAGAAAAGCAAAAGATTCTGTATGCATTACTGCTGTTTTCTGGTAAGTAATTGCTACTTTCTCATTTTGTTTGTTTGTTTGTTTTTGGTTTTGAATGTGCTTTAATTTCTTTTTTTTAATTATGAATAAAGTCTCATTTTTGTAACCATGCATTCTCTTGTTTAAACTCCATTCCTCCTCCTGCCCCTCCCTGTCAGTCTCTCATCTCCCTATCTCCTTATATTCTCCCCAGCAAGGGCAGGAGGTCCCAAAGTTCCTAGTTGGCTTAGTTCAGCATCCACTTCAGGCAGATCTGCTTTCCCCACCCCATCATCAAGACTAGGTTAGGTGTTCCTCTGGAGGGAATGAGCTGCAAGGTCCAAGGTGTTTCAGATCCCAAGCTGTTCAGTGGTTGTGCTTTGCAGCTTGGGAATGCATTGCTTTTTGTTTAAAGTCCACTAATGAGTGAGTACATCCACTGCGTCCATTTTCATTGGACACTTTTTGGGGGTCTTCCTTGATAAAACCTGTTTTTTTCCCCAGATTGAATCCACAACCTCTCATTTTCTGTGAAAATATAAAGAAACTCTCTTCTCCAAAGTAAGATATAATTTGACTTGGATGTTCTTTGCTTTTTGTTTAAAGTCCACGAATGAGTGAGAACATCCCCTGCTTATCTTTCTGGGTTTGTGATACCTTGCTCAGGAGGATATTCTCCAAATCCATCCATTTGCCTGCATATTTTGAGAAGTGGCTTTTTAGCTTTTTGTTAGTCACTGGAAGTAACAGTTGGGTATGTGTCCTGTGCCTTCAACAGCATCTCAGAAAACTACTAGTTACCAGCACCTCAATGGTTACTCTTTTTGCAGCATTTCAATTTGACCTAAATAGAAATGTGCTTTATTTTTCTTATAATAATGAATCCAACTACAATAAAACCTGGTTACCTTTAAATTCTATCACTGAGCATATGTTAGCAGAAAAATTTAATTTATATAGCAGAAGGGAAAATGTGAACAATTAAATTATGTTCCAATCCATTCTGTCTCTTTTTATTAGCAACTCTAATTATTGGCTCATACATCTGGATAGCATGCTATTTTTATGCTTCCAACTGTGGTTATATATTGCTATTATTAGTTATTAACTGGTCTTTAAGAAAACATTGTTTTTACTCTAGGCTTTTAATAACAGTGCTAAGAAATATAATTACACATATATTAACTTGCCTGTTTAAATTTTTGTTTAAGTCTCAGGTTTCATGTTGCAAATAAGAAGAGCATATTGTCAGAATGTCTAAAGGGCTATCTAGCATCACAGCTTTCTTATTTACATGTAATACAAAACCCAACTGTATATAGCAGTGCTATTTCTTTTGGGACCTAATGTAAGAGCAAACAGTATACACTAAAATCTCAACTCTCTAAACACAGAGATGCTTGTTTATGCTGAAGCTGAACACCTTTTTCACAGTAATGATGCCTTCCTGTGTGTCCTTCTCAGTTATAATGTCAAACATATCTGTCCCATCTCCATCAATAATGCGGTAATCTACTTCAGCATTTTTTCCCATGTCAGCATCGGTTGCTTTTACACTTCCAACAGCTGTGCCGACTGGAGAGGATTCAAGAACTCGAAGATGGATGGTATCTGAGAAGAATAAAGAAAGTATCTAAGTATTAATATGCATATACTTATGAACTTCATTTCTTTCTCATATATGCATGCATATAAATATATACATAGAAACATATGTATATGAGAAAGATGTGAAAAAGGAGATTTCTGTAGAGAATATTCAAAAGTATATTATCTTCAAAGAACATCATAAAACTTACACTATGTCAGATGCTGAGGAATTAATATTTTGAGTATACTTATTAAAAAGTATGAGGCTAATGTGGAACTTAAGCATTTTGTTCTGTGTATAGCAGTCTGAATAGTGTCAATTGCTAATTTAATTTTGAAAATTAGCTTATTTTATTTGAATAAATGGTATCTGAGTACATAAAGGCACTTAAGTGTGTTTATTTAATCACAACAAATCACCTGATACTGAGTGAATATTTGAATTCAATATTTTCCAGGTTACATGTAGTAGTTATTTACATCTCTTTTTTAGCTGTAGAGCAAAACAGCTCTGCAAACCACAGAATCAGTCACAGTGTATAAAAATCTCATTTCTATTTGTGACAATAAAAACAAAGAACAGTCTGTGTTAGAAATAAAAAGATGTCCTTCACAGTGCCAGAGTATAAATACTAAACACTGACAAAGTCTCTTTCATTCTGGAGCAAAACACGATATATCTAAGCCCTCGGTGTACCTGAATGTGATTCCTGCATGAACCTCCCCTACTGCTAAAGAGATTTATATTTAAACACCTGATCATAGACTACAATTTCCAATGGGTAATTGACTGTAAGCACACTTCTGATTATAGCTCCATGAGCTCATAAAGCTTAATTCTGTTTAGTATACCTCATGAGGTTTTGTCTTGTTAAGTTATCCTGGTATTACAACCATATATCATTCTTATCATTTACCTGTAGTCACTTTCATGAAAGATTTGTATTAAATTATTCCTTCAGTATTTTTCTGACTAAATTTTTTATTTCTTTTGCTGCACTTTTGTCAAGTTGACTCTTATATTATAAAATCTTTCCCCATTATCCCCAAATATTTTCATAAAATTCTCCAAATACAAAATGTACTTGATATGTGCTCTTTCAGAGGCCATGTAACAGGAAAAGTGGGGGCCTCTCAGTACAATGTCTTTCTTACTCCATGACATTAAAATTCAGCATTCATTCTATGATTTCCTACTTATCCTTCATCTGTACTCTAGGTGTTGACAGAAAAACTTTACTTCTGATTTGACTAATATCCCACTGAGGCTTGTTGCTGCCCATCTTTCTATTTCTTGGAGCCCCTGAACGCTGAGTGGCCCAACGGCTCAGTTAAAAACGTCCTTTGGGTGCATGATCAAAGACGAGGTTATTATAAAGTCTGTAAGTTAGATGAAAACAACATTATCAAAACCAGAGCACCCTGGACCTCTTCCTAATCCCATCCCATTGCTAAGTATTTATTTTGAACGTATATCATGAAAGTATTAAATGAAACAGGCTTTTCACATTTTTTTCCATATCGTATTCCCAGTAGGTTCATTTCTTCCTTTGTCGTCCAGTGCATACATTCCTTTGCAGTAGGGTGTAGTAGTTGAAAATTGGATAAAACTTGACAATTAGTTTACCAAATGTTATGCCTTCCTAGATTTAATCCATGGTTAAAAAATTCTCTGTCCCCAATCAATCCACATTACACAACTTGAAGACAACTTGGAGATGTCTCGTTGGATGAAGCAAGTCTTATACAGCATATGGATCAAGGTGCATAGAGACTGGATCTTAATGTCAAGAACATGCTCCAATGTGCTGGTGTCTTCTCATTGTAAGTACATACATATGCACATTACACACATACACAAGAAGAAAAGATAACCACCAACACATTCTTGCAAATTTAAAACAATAGAAAATTAAGTTATTTATGGCTTAAAGAAAGCAACAAATTCGAAAGCAGAAAATTCAAAGCAAAGAACGAAAACAGCCATCAGCAGAGAACTCCGAAAGGATTATAACGGAAGATCTAAAGGAAGCTAAACACACTGTGTAGAGAGAAAATAGGACTACAGAGGAGAGAAGTGTATTACTTTATGCAATTATGAACAGGAAAAGAATAAAATGAGTGACTTGAGCATTAAATGTAAAGTGATGCTATAATAAAATAACTCAGCATCAAAAGAAATGAACTAAAATAAAAAATAGTAAAGTTTTAAACAAATATACAAGAAAAACCATAAAAATACTAAATTCCTTGTAAAAGGCTTCTTGTAAACAGCAATTTTGATTTGATCTTCTTTTGCTCTTATCTTTTGTCATGTTAAAAATAGCATTTTATGCCTTTCTTTATCAAAACATTCTTCTTAAATATAAATTGCTTCAGGTTTTTTTTTAATCTACATAAAAAAATAGTTTGCTGCATTGCATGATATCAGGTTATCTTGTGACTGAGAAAGTTAATGCTGTTTACTTGATCATCCTGTTTGTGCCATTTTTCACTAATGATAACTTAGTATACATTTACTTATACTAGATGTAATTGATGGTGCTCTATGGAAAGGACTTTGAGTCTGTACAATATCTTATATCTCATCAAATATCTTTACCTTATTTTTTGCATCAATCAGTAATATTGTCAGCATACTTTATGCTGGGAATTAATACTGATGATAGTCTTGATTTTCATATATTATTTAGCATTCTATAAAGGAAAGCTTCCTTTCATTCTATTCATTTCTGTTCATTTTATAATTATAGACATGACTGGTGACAAATGCAGACTCAAAAACAATTCTTAAAAAACCTATTTTCTCCCCTGATAGAATAATTTGATTTCTCCCTATAATTCTTTTATATTTGACACTGGTAATCTGCACAGTTGTCTTCAGTGCCTATGTATTTTTCTTCCTCTTATTTTCCTATAAATACATAAATCTGAGGATTGGGATGTTCTTGATTATTTTTATTAGCTTGCAGTCCAAGACATAAAATCACCTTGGTATTTATGTCATTTTAGTTACCAAAAATATACTTCTGAAATTTTTGATAAAATATGGTTCTGTAGAATCACAGAGCCATAATGCATAATATGTTAAAGACAAAAGGGAGATAACTATTCATACTTAATATGAGAATCTAATACTTTTAAATGAGAATCAAATGCATCTTTAACAGGATAATTTTAATAGAAATTAATATCTTGGGCACATCATCTGATCTTTCAAAAATGCAACATATAAATCCTTGAGAAGAGAGTCTCAGTGCTATGGTTAGTAATGTAATATTTTAGAATATAACTTCAAAAGATCATTATATACAATGCTCAATGACAGACCAGTAGTACTTAAGTCAGAATTACAACAGTAACAATCATGTCATGGCTCCACTTCTAAGCACCAGTGTTGCACATTGTTTCTGAATGTCACTGCTAAAAAGGGTGTAGAATTTCATTAAATGACATGAACATGCAAATCCGTTTTACTTCCCAATATTGTCCACTAACTCTGGTGTTTCTATACTCATACTATGAAAAAGTGCTAACAGAGTTTTAAAATTTTAAATCTCAGAAACTGAAAAACATAAGGCAAGAATTTCTTCATGGTTCAATTAAGTGAGATATCAAGGGACATTTAGAATATAGATGAAAAAACAAAAACAATAAAAACTAAGCAATTTGTAGCTGGAAGCTACAGAAGTAGATAAAATTTAAAAAATTAAAAAGCTTCTTTCAATAAAGCTCATTAAAGCAGGGTAGTTTTTAAATGTTAGTTTGATAATTTAGTCTGATCTTTTAACTGAAAATATAATTAATGTTCTTAAATTATACAAAGACATATATGTATATATATATACATAGGTACATGCATACCTGAAGATATTTGTATACACACACAAAGATGCATATATAAATGAAGGTAGTAAAATAATACAATCATCAAACTCTAGATAATGACTACAAGAAGTGGACAATTGAGTAACTTTTGCCTGTGGATACTCTTGTTCTAAATTAAAGTTATCTTCATTTGTATAGATCCATGAAGATATAAAGATGGTGACCAATTCCAGGAAAACTACAAAATAGTTAACAGCCAGAAGATAGACTTCATAACATATTAGAACTAACTTGATGTGTCCTTGGCTCACAACTATAAACGCATCAATTGAGAGGCTGTGGTCACAGGACTGCTGGAGACTTCTAGGCCAATTTAGGCTGTAGGATATGACCTCATCAGAAAGCAAAGTTAAAAACGAAAAAATGCTTCCTATAAAGTGCAAAGAAAAGTCTTATGCAAACTGCCCCTAAAGGCTGTATTTCATGTTCACAGCATGATGTCAGTTAACCTGTTCAACTGGACTTTTACAGAAACAGACTATAACTATAAGAGGCACATTCACAGTAGGTTGAGTGAGGGGTTTTAAAGCAATCTAAAATTACTTCTGAAACCATCTATGCAGTAGCCAGAAGAGAGAGGTGCTTATGATACCTGGGGGTCCCCTCTTGGTGGATTCTCAAACCTCTTTTTTAAAGAGTTTTTTTAAAAACAGAAAAACAAATGTAAAGAGCATTTATAAGTTTGGGGAAGTATATTGGAACACTCTGAAAATTATTTCAAAATATTTCCCTATTAAAGCAATGAAATGTTAAGAATTTTTAACACAAGCGCGCGCATACACACACATACACACACAAGATATAACTCCTATGAAAATGGCCATGAGTCTGAGGAAGAGAACCAGCATGTGGGTAAGAGAGGAGAGATAGGAGAGAGATTAGAAAGGAAAAAAAAAAGATTATAATTACACCTAATTCCAAAACCTAAAAAATTTATAATGCATCAAAACCATCAAACAATGAGAAATAAATTTTAAAACATAGAACAATAGGCTAAATGCTTTTTGGACAAAGACACATGCACACAAATTTAAATAAACATATTTCTACATACGTTGAAATATTAGCATGCATAATATGCACATAAATACACATATGTGTACATGCATAGTTACTTAAATGCATGCAAAATTTTAGCTAGATACTGTGTCTATTACCTGAAATAATTTGATCTGCAACAAATACATAACACACATCTTCACAATACTATCAAAATTTGTAATTTATAAGTCAATAATGTATTACTAATTTGTGTTGTAAAAGATGTTTGAAATAAGAAGAGCAATTAAGTAGAATCTAGTAAAATAAAAACTAATGTGAATAAGTTATCCTTCATTAAAAAATTCATATATGTAAGACAAAGAAAACAAAACATACTGCACATGATGAGATTATAGTTTAATGACTTTATTAGTGAACATATGGGTAGAGACCCAAAGAACAACAAAACCCAGATGACTGAGCAAAATAAATTAGGTTGGATGTTGAAAACCATTTACAGTAGCATAAACCAGAAAAATAAAGACGTGTGCCAAATCAGAACCAGGAAAATGTAAGTTAAAGGTATGATGTAAACTTTTTTTTATACTACTAAACTTATAAAAATCAAGCCTGATGAAGCCAATGGGAAAAGAAACTCTGATGTAGCCTAGCAACAAGTAACTTATTCATAGTAATATGGGGTGTACAACATCCTGAGGCTTTGTCAGCTCCCTGTGCACATCGCCTGACTACTATAAGTGCTGTTCATTATAAAAACACTGTAAAAGAGACATAACTGTAACGATCCTATTTAATGAGTATCTGATTAAGTTCCTACTCCAAAGAAGGTCACAGTTTGATATTCTGGGTAGTAAGAGGTTTGAATTCAATTTACAAAAGGGAAAAAATGAAAATACATATTTTAAAAATAAATACTGCATATTTAACACTGATATTTATAAAAATGTGAATGAAGAACCAAATCATATAAAATTGTTATTTTACAAGTAATAATATAAAAAGAAACATAAAATCTAAATATCAAATTCAAGTGAGCAAATGAACTAGTACATTAACACATATCTTTTTCCAATCTAGAAGGAAATACTATTAGCTAACTCTATATGCATCAAAATAAATGACTAGTAGTTACACAATATTAAATTGAAAAACCAGGTTTCTGACATTAAAAAATTATAAATTTTATATGTTGTAAAACTATCTTTCTGAACCTACATCAATAAGTTGCACTTTCCATAAAAAGCTGAATAGAAGATAATTTTGGGTAGTTTGATGTTTGTCATCTATATTTGGTTGTGGCATATATTTGATTAAGAATGAAAATGTTTATCTTAAATACAATGATCATGCAAAGCCTGCCAGGAAGTCTCAGCTCTATACCACAAGTTATAGGCAGGTAAGGAAATCTGGGAACTGAAGAGATGACTATCCTTGACAAAAGTACATCATTAGTGCCCAGTGCCAAACAATCAACTCTGAATACATACATAAAGGTAGAATTATACAAAACAAAGTGGTTATATTAAGAAACACTATGGCTAAAAATACATTTATAAATGCAACAACAACTAGTGAAACAAAAGAGGTTATGAAGTTATAGAAGATGCAGAAGTGGTGTATGGGACAGTTTGGAGGGAGGAAAGAAGAGGGAGAAATACAATCAAATTACCTCAAAAAATCATTGAAGCTGAAAATAGCAGATGGATCAACATAATCTTTATAGCAGCCAACAAGAGAGTGAGCTAGAGGATAAATAAAATTAATATTTAACTGAAAGTTTCACAAGAGGGAATGGACTCAATTGTCAAAGGATTATTCTAAAAACAAGACAGAAAATTAGCAATGTCATGAAAGTTTGAGGAAAAAATTATTTTGGCCCTTGAATGATTTTTCTATCCAACATACTAATTATGTATTATTCCTTGAGGAAGACAGCTTCATATTCAGCCAATTCCTTTTGGTTCTTTTTATGTAACCTGGTGAAGAATGTATCCATGAAAACAAAGGACTAAATCAAGATCCCTGGGTGGAAGGAATGAATAAGCATACCGTCTACAAGGAAAGGAAGAAGTGCCTGAGCTAGGTAGTTTCCCCAACTATAGAAATTTACATAAGTTATCCAACCTAAGTTACAAAAGCCGCACCAAGGTTCTAGGACTGTTGCTGTGGACCTGACCTGCTAAGTGGAGAAAATGAAACAGCAGTATTCATGAACCAAGTCTGAGCAGAGGTACCCATGATATTAAAATACAAGAATACATGCTTTAGATAATGGAGCTTAAACTTACATGTCCTTAAATGAAGAATGGTTTAAAATTATTGTCTGTGTGGATGCAGACTATGAAAGATGAAACATGGAGGGGCTTGGAAACATGTCTCCTTGGATGGGAGCAGAAAATGAGCAAACCTGAGGACATAGATTTGAGAGGTGGAAGCAAGAGGCTCACTCGGTCACTTTGGCTGCCATTGTAGCTACAAGCTCAAAGAGAACCCATGTCATAGTATAAATTTATGAATATGAGCAGAGCATCCCTTCGCTAGCAGAGTTCCACCTCTACACATGTGCATGTATCTTTAACATATGCATACTCACATATGAGCACACAGTAGTGCATGCAAACACAAATACACACAAACACACACATGCATACTTTTCTTATGATACTAGGTTTTAGAAGCCTAAATGGGAGGAGAGAAAGGTACAGAGAGAGAGAGAGAGAGAGAGAGAGAGAGAGAGAGAGAGAGAGAGAGAGAGAGAGAGAGAGAGAGAGGAGAGAGAGAGAGAGAGAGAGGAGGGAATAAGAGGGAAAATGGGATGTGTGTTCTTTGATCCACCAATTTTAATTTCATGTGGATTTCATTGGGAGTATGTCTCTGAAACTTTGTTTGACACTTGTTTTCAACTTGAATTACCTGAATATTTAATGTCATATGCCTAGATTTGAAAGTCAGTTCACTTTTAACTTGTTGTTATATGTCTGTTCAAGTATTTAAAATTATCAGTTCACTTATTTCTGTTAGTATAGAGACAATATCCATGACAAGTATTGATATTGTTGGATTACTGTTATTCATGATAATTTTTAGTTGATACATGAACTTAGCATGATAGTAAATATGTTCTATTGGTTTACAATGAGCCTGACCATTCTGAATTTATTGGTATAATTATATTGCTTATCAGTTCTCTTCTGTGTGACTTCTTAGAATATATTTATGTAAATTACTATGCAGATGCATTAATTTTTCTCCAGAATTTAAATAAAATTCTCTTCAAAGTGTCCTAGAGATTTTTGAAAAATCATGACTGAGTTCATTTATCAAAATAGTATAGATTTAGTTTTGACAAATAAACCAAAGAGTTTCATAATTTACATAGGTGGTCTAACAGTCCTCACAATTGCCTTTTTATGCGACGTTAGTAGTTTACTCATTGGAAGCATTTTTATTCTATGATCTCTCTACATAATTTTAGGATACTTACTTTGGAATTATATTTTGCTCAAACCCAATTTTAAGTCAAATATTATTTGGCCTATTTCAAATTCTAAAGTTCATTTTTATGATTTAAGTGTTCTAAAGGTGATTCACTAATACTCTACTTCCTAGTTGTTTATGCTGGATACAAGTATCTCAGTTTGTCATATAAACTGATATTGCTTTAATTGAGAGCCTGTCTGTTATCCTTCCTGAAGTAATTTCCACATGAGTCAAGAGGCAGAACTGAAGAGGAGCACAGATTGTTGTGTACACACCACCAACAAAGGCAAAAGAACAAAACCCTGGAACCCATCTCTTTTCATTTCTTTTTAAAGACATCTTTTGCATGCTACTTATTTTTTATCTTACAGTTGATGGAGCTTTAATTATGTGGTGAGCATTTCTATCAATTCCAATTTATAGTTATTTGAAATTCATTCCCAGGTGTCAGATTGAATCATCTGCTTCTCTTTTAATGATTAGAGCACATAAATATTTCTTCCTGGTAAATATACTCCTCCCTTGGTTGTCTGCTTAAGCACCTGTGTGACTGGATGTGAAAAGACTTGCATTGTGAAAGTAAAAATCTAGAGGTGAAGTTGCAATGGGGCCTTTCAAAGAGTGAAGCACCCCATGGGGTTACTTTAATATGAGTACTTCCAAACTGATACTGAAAATGTCACATGACACCTGAGTTGTCTTTGATGCATTTTTTGGGTGTTCTGACTTATGATTTGATAGCGCAGTTCATGTGTTCTATTGTACACTCAAGTAACAGGGTTTCTATATTGCAACATTGGAACTTTTGAAGATTTTTGTAATAAAATTAGAAATAATTGGCAGTTCAATTTAAGTCAGGAACTTTGGGAAAAGCATAGTCAAATCAAGAGATGTGACAGCTGACGTCCTTTAGAACAACAAAAGAAATGCCAGAAATCAACCCAGAAAGAAACAAGGGCAAATTGCTTTTCTTCAGGTTTTGAGCTTAAGAAAAAAAAGCTGTTATTTTGTTTTGTTGCTAACAAAAAAAAATGAGGTGGAAAAAGATAATTTTTCTTTATCCTTTGTTTTTGGTCCTTGTTGCTATCACATTTATATAAGAACTTTCTACTTTTCCAAGGTGGGGATTTTTCAAAATGCTCCACATATACGAATCAACAAAATAATTTAACATTGGTTTAATTTTTTATTTGCTTTGTGTGTAATCTTATTGCAACATCTCAGTGCTGTATAATAATCTCAAACAATACTTGCTTTAAGAAAAATGACACAATTATGCACGTTTATAAAGCATTCCATTGTATAATGCTCAAAAGATGTTTTTTAATGAGCTTAACAGGAAGAAATTAAAAACAAGATAGAGCTCCTTGGAGGCAATGCAGAGTAGTTAAGGAAATTATGCAGTGCTAAATGGGCGTTTAGGAGAAAGCAGAGGAGACTTCAAAGTCACACTGGAGACTGACAAACTGCTAAGACTCAGAATTGAAGACTTTCACCAGAGGAGCCAGAAAACAATCTGTGAGTACCAGAGACAGGATCACTGGCTTAGTTTAGGGGCATTTAAGTTAAATTAGAGCAAAAAGTCATGCTGGATATACATTTTTTCTTTCTCTATGCCCTTGGGGAAGGCATCATGACAAAGCAACCATTGATCTCCCAAGTCTGTAGAATCTATCTTGGCAGTTTGACACACAGAACTGCAACACAAAGAAGCACAAAAGTATGTAGGACTGGGAGGTGGGTTAGGATAGACCTTGAGTTAGTTAGCCATAAATGGAGGATTGCACTCTACTTACAGTTCAATTCCTTTATGTCTCACCTGTATTTTAACTGTATTAAAAAAAAAAACCCTTTAATACGGTCTAAATATATTTATACAACAAATAGTTAATTTAGTAATATTTCAGTACCGGGAGTACTGTCAAAGTTAATTCTTTAAGCCAGCAGAAAACAGAGACTCAGATTCCCATTATGACATATAATAAATGCTAAACAGGCTACTCTGAGGCAATTTCCATGGGAATAACTAGGGTAGTCCATAGAGACATAGCTTTCCATACAATTCTTCTTAAAGAATTATTTCATCATACATCAAAAGTAGAATAATTTCTCAGATCTGTCACCCTAGCATGTAATTTTACTGACATTTTACATGGCCATTTATTTAAATAACATGTCTCAGATTCATATATGTCTCCATAAAATATTTATAATCCATAATTTCTACAATATAAAATTTCAATGTGAAATTCTTCTCTGTCCCTGCCTCCACCTGTCCCTGCCTGGCTCTTTCTCTTTTCTCCCTCTCTCCCCAACAAGTTTTCTTTTAGACAGCTTCAAAAGCTTCAAAGTACCCTTTTTATTGGTACCTTTTTCTTTTATCCCGAAAATCTTTTCTTGACCTGGTTATTCACTTCTGTGAATCACACACTAGAGACACTGTGATCTCACTTTCGTCCTCCCTACAATATCACTTCAGACACAACTCCAGTTGTGTTGAACCCTGGGGTCCAGCAAAGTCAAGTTGCACATTATACATTGAATATTACTTTTGTTTTTTTTTTCCTAACAATGACATCAATGGCAATTCTTAATGTCTTTTGCTTTTCTCCTTGCAAATTTTTTATGTTAAAAGGGCTTTGAAATGACAGTCTCCTCCCTGATTCTCTCATATTAAAAAATAAATTATTTTGTGCTGTTAGCCTTAATCAAAATATGGCACTCACATTTTGTTAATCTCTATTTGTGCTCATATCATATATGCACTTATATATGTGTATTTATAATACAAATATATTTGTCTGAAACCTTTCATAGAAGATTGTGGAGATGGAGGTCATCCCCTTGAACTAGATCAGAACCTGTTAAGCTAGAGTTATAGGCATTTGTGAACTCTCACATGGATATTGGGAACTGAAACCTGGGTTCTCTGAAAGTTGAGTAAGTTCTTTTAATTACTGAGCTCTGTCTTTAGCAAGAAAAGCAGTAAGAAAAATTGCACTGAAAAAAAATACACAATGGCAAAGGTATAAGTATGAGAAAGATATTGTATCTCTAAACTGACCAAAATGAACATAATATAAAGCTATGACCTGAGTCCCATTTCAGAATTTAAGATTATTATAATTATTAAAATTCTCTATCATCTATCAATCTATCTATTTATCTATCCATTTATCTGTATCTTGATAAGCAACCAAGGACTACATATAGTAGGACTTTAAGCCACTTATACTAAATCAAAGGCTTTACAAGAATTATTTCTTTTTAATTCTTGAACAAGCCTATATAGACAATGGGGAGAGCAGATAAATATTTGAATGTATTTTAGTGTGCATGCTTAAAATCACATTCAATGTAACAAATACAACTAAAGTGCTTCTATTATAGGTATATTTCTATTGCCCAGATACTAAAAAAAAAAAAGACCTTTTAAACTTCATTCTCTTCTTTCTTAGGTTGAAGCAGCTTCCTGAAGACACACCTGACAGTTGTTCTTGTTAAAAACTACTTGATAACTTTAAATATGCAGATCAGCCTGAGGCTGACATTACCTAGGGATCCCCACTAGAGGAGAGGTTGACTCTATTTACAAAGGGAAAATCAGCTTTGATTAAATCAAGTCTCTTTTGTACCAGGCAGGGATTGTGGCAGTCCCAACAGCTGAGTGATAGATATATGCCTTAAATCCCTATCTACATTATAGAAGAGTTCCTTAAAAGACCTTGTGGGGTTGTTTTTGGTTTTGTTTTGTTTTTTTGTCTTTCAACTTAAAAAATATAGCAAACCCAGGGATGGTTTCATCATTTTTGTTCTTTAGCATCACAGAAACACTACCACCAAAAGCATCAATGTCCCTCTTTATATCAAAATAAATCAACACAATTATCAGTATCATGTTTGTAACCGACTACATAATTCAGAAGTAAAAATAAAGTAAACGATTTAAAGGTAAAATAAAAAAAAAATAGTAAGTTAAAGAATGTTCCTATTATACCAATTTTTGGTGAAACATTTATAAGTTCCAAGCTTAATTACACATTAAGTGCTTTTTAGTGATGTTTCTAATATCTCCAATGTATTATTATGTTTAAGTAACAGTTTACCAATGTAGTAGCATTAGTTTACAAATTTTAATATTTCAAATTATAAAAATGGGTGGTTATTACGATATTCACTTCATATAGATGTTGTCAAGATGACATGACTATGCATTTATAAGATTCAGTATAAGCTATAAAATTATTATTATAATTATTTTATATTGCCACTATTTTTATTTTGAGCAAAACATTTAAGACATATTTAAATTATTGGGATATCATCATTAGTAAATTATGAGGATTTAGATAAAATACAAACATGCTTGCTTTGAAATAGTTTTTAAGGTTTTTTTTGATTCTGTTACCTATTATTATTGCTTTTAAATTTTCTATTATTGTATATAATCTTTAGAAATAGGTCTACAGAATGGGAAAAGATTTTCACCAACCCTACAAGTGACAGAGGGCTGATCTCTAAAATATATAGAGAACTGAAGAAACTAGAGCCCCAAACCTTGAATAACCAAATCAAAAAAATGGGGTTCAGAACTAAAAAGGAAATTCTCAGCAGAGGAACTAAAAATGGCTGAAAGGCACTTGCTTTCAGTAGGAGTCTCATTACCCTCCTGGCATATCTAGTCATAGAGTACATAGAAATCACTTAAGCAAACTATTAGTCTCTAGTACTAGATCCTGTATTCTGTTGCCAGCCCCCATAAAATGCATTTGAAAAGATTAAAATGTGATTGATCTTAAGTACTGAAGATGAATGCTGGGATCAGCCATAAATTGCCTCCTGACTCTGGGCTATTGGAAAACCAGTATTAAAACATTTTCACAAGGTATCTATTTATGTAAAAATGTATTAAAGAACTATTCCTCTTGCCTCAGTTGTATTTTCCTAGTCTTTTCAATGAATATATTCTAACAATTGAATCTAACAATACCCTTTTTTCTTAAAAGTTAGGGGAAAGAAGAAGAAAAGGAGTTAATCTGCCAGAAAGGGAGGTACAGAGGAACCTGAAGAGATTACCAGGAGGGAAGACTGTAGTGAAGATCTATTATACAAGATAAGAATTTCTTATCAAAAAATTTAAAAATGGTGCAAAATAAAGAAAATAAGATGAACAGGGCTGGCATAGTCAAATGTAAAGTAGGTGTATTAGGTTTAGATATACAAAACTAAAACACAGCTTAAGTCAAGCAACATTATAGAATTTTTCACGATTTGAAAAACAATTACTCTACAGTCCTCACTAATCATAGTATTAAATAGTATTTATAAGGCAAGTGTGTTTTCAAGTTGTCTATGGCTGTGCATCTCTCCAGGTATACTGTATCTTCATTTGGACATACATGAAGGGAAGCTCTCAGTTTGAGAAAATACAGAATTGGCAGCTAAGGAGAAATGAAAGGGAGAAAATCCCTAAGCATGTTGTACTTGTGCTAGTTATTATGACTGCTAAGGAACAGAAGTGTAAGTGTTTTTGTCTCGTAGATTTAATGCTATGAGAAAGAAAGAAGTAATGTATATGGTCAAAAGGTTCTCAATAAGCCAAACAGACAAATTTGATGAATTTTCTGAAGTTACATGGGGATCCACTGAGAAATATTTTAGGTAAAGGAAATAGTGTTTTGTTTTTTAAAATGTTATTCTTTGGTTAAATTTTAAATTTGTTTTATAAACCTTGAAGTTTCATGTTTGATCTGATTTCTATATTGAATAATATGGAGTATCACACAAATGGACATTAGTGAATCCAAGAACACAGTATTAGTGAATCAATATTGACACTGAATTATTTAGTCTCCCATCAGCATTCTAAAAAGAATATACTATGATCCTGTGTTTATGAGAAATATAGAAGTCAGTTTAATTCACCACAGTAGAAAGCTAATAGGTGAATTACACCATTGAAACTTGCAAGTCTGTTCTTGAGTTGTCCAGGAATCGAACTACTGCAAAAGCCAAGAATCATTGAAGAAATCATGGACAGGAAATGTAGTTAATCTAAACTGACTAAATGTAAGTGGAGCCCTGTTCATGTAAGACTTAGAGTACAACAATTTTATATATGAGTGTATTATATTGGCTCCATACTTTACAGTTATTATTAAAGAAAATAACAAATTTAAAATAAATTTCTCATCATTTTAATCATGACAAATATAATTGTCTGGAGAGGATATGGATGAGTGTGGATCTCAGAGAGGAGGATGTAGGACTGAGGTAGGAGGAGTGGAAGGGGGAAAAAGAGCTTGGGATGAATTAATGAAAAATAATCTATTTTGATATAAAAGAATACTAATATAGAAAACAATTTTTGGCTTGTATTGCAGTTACTATTATGCAATGTTTGCGATATTTAAGGTACTTACATATATATACATATATAATCAGATATATGCATATCTCAGTCAAGAGGTTTCTTTGATGTGTCATATGTGGACATATTCATAGACAGAACAGTACTTGCTAAACTATGGATATTAATCAAATGAGATTAAACACTAAAATCGTTTTTCACATCTGAGATATCCTATACTACCAAATAATATTCTGTCTGTGTGAGTGGACATCCTTAATGGATAGATACAATATGAATATTCATAAATAAAAATAATCAATGCATTATATGTTCATTTACAATTTAAAATAACAAGGTAGGTTATGGGTATATTAAAAATTTTCAAATCTATTGTACTATATATTTGGAGTTGAACACTGAGATAAACAAATCTCTGTTGTTACTACCAGTGTAATATCAATGTGTATTTAATCTTGAGTCAATTGCTGAATGAAAATTGTAATCTTCAATTATTATGATTCAATAAAGTATATCAATAACTAATATGGTGTCAAATAAAATTTGTCTTTAGAAAATTAAGTGTATTCTGTTATTTTCCTGCTTTTATTAATTAATATCATGACAATGATTGTTGTCATATTACTGTGTTATATTTTATGTAGTAAGTCTAATTTGTGGCAATCATGAATTTCAAGTGGACAAAGGTCAATAAATGTTTATTAAATAAAGTATCTAAAAGGGAAAACTCACGAAAATAAAGATCCATTGATCATTTTTGGCTTTTATTTTCCATTAATTAGAATCTTTCAATTACTTTATTTAATGTTCTATTCAAAAACAAATTTAATTTAAAATACCTGAGAACTTTAAATATAATACTACTCTAAATTAACATATATTTTTGAAAAAAGTCTTTTCAGTAGTTTTTTACTATGTTCATGATATGAAATAAAAAGATATGATTCATTCCCCTCAATTTGCATGCTCATTTTTTCACATTGTTTATTTTTTGTGTTAGGATTAGTATGCCTCTATATAATATGTGTAACACATGTATGCCTAGTTTTCTCACAGGCCAGAAGAAAGCAACAGAACTCCTGAGTCTAGAACCAATGAATGTTGTGATCTACCATGTCAGTGCTGGAAACCAAGCCCAGATGCTCTGTAAAAGCAATAAGAGTTCTTAATGGCTGAGGCATTTCTCCAGCTCTCCATGTTCACTCTCTCAATAACAGACTCAAGATGAAAGTTCAAGAATAAATGAGAAATGTTAAATTAATGTTTTACATTATATTAAATCATATTCCAAATATTCAATTTTTCAAAGAGATATTAAAGATTACTATAGGTTTTCTCTTCTTCCTTGATAAATAATACAAATAACATTGAGTTAAAATATAACCGTTTCAAAAGTGTGTACATGAATGTCCTTCTTCTCCATATGTTTAGAGTTAAAAACAAAAACAATACAGCCACTCCAAAACGCCACTCTGTTTGGCATGTAAATTAAATGCATAAAAATAATTCAGATATGATACAGATTTACAAATGTGCACACATGTGTGTGCATACACACACGCCCCACATATATTTACACAATACATACAGACATATAGCAAGCAATTTCAAGTAAATCTACTTGATTTTATAATTCTTCCACACACATAATTTTAAACAAATTAATCCAGAGCCGAAGGCGTAGTTCCAGCGCAACACATTTAGCTTCTAAACAGATTAATCCTATTCATGAACTGCTGACAAGAAAATGTAAAATAACAGTAAAATATTACTATTTTTAAAGATTAAAATTACAATATTATAATTCTTTCTGTATAGTTACAAATACTATTTAAACATTTTATGAACCAAAATTATTATTTGATCATAAAGAAATTAAAGGTAGAGTAAAAAATAAAATGTGACCAACCATATTGCTGATATCCAAAAATTGATGAAACTTAAAAATAGAGACCACAATCATCTCTAAAAACATATGCATGCAGGCAACAGTGAATAAATGAGCAGGTTATATACAGATGTTGATTACATTTTCTGTCTTGGTAAAAACAATGGTTAAAGAAATAAGTTCTAGAAATTAGGGATTTTGCACATAGCAGAGTAAGACAAAGGTGCAGAAGAGAGACAAATGATGTAATTATGTTTGGAAAGTTTTTAAATTGAAAATAATAAAGTAGAAATTATACGCTAATATGCTTCTTATGGTTGATTCATTACAACTCTAAGTTATGTCTTGAAGTGGAGAACCTTGTGAAACAAATGGAGACTGGCAGAGAACTAAGTGTCCAGCAGCATCATTATCATCATGTCTATGTTATACACATGTAATTTTAAAACTTTTTATAAGAAAAGAGAGTAAGTAGATGTATTATACATATAATATGTGGCCAGAGAATAATTTATATTAACTAATTTTAATTTTTGTGAAAATTTGGAGAATTAAAGGTAGATTTATCTCTATGTGAACCTAGAAAACTTCCTCATCCATACATAGTGATAGAGAAAGTAATTCAAGTTTTTCCTGAATTATCATTTATAGTATAGTCATTAAGATTAGATATTTTAATAAAATTTTATCTTCAAGTTAGGGCTTTTCTTATTGCTATCTAAGTAGAAAATATCATTATAAATTATTACCTTTTTTAAATGAGCATATTACTTTTGCTGGATTAGGCAGTTATTAGCTAATTGTTACACATTCGGTGTGTGCATGTGTGGGCCTCTATATGAGAAAGTGAGAGAGACAGACACAGAGACAAGCAAGAGAGAAAGAGACAAGAAAGCAATAGTGGATATTCAGAGTCCCCATTTCTGTAATAGATATTCCTAAAATCCTTAATTTTACCTTATACTGGCAGTTTGGTAATAAACTATCACTATCTTTTCATTACCTGATTGATAACTTGAGTCATCTTTTTTTACTCTAGGTCTTATGTTCTACAGAATTACCATTAGAGACACTTACTCTGAGGGAAGCGAGGTGGGTTGTCGTTGACATCTGTCAGTGTGATGTTCACTGTGGTGGTTCCAGATAAACCACCCATCTGGCCACCCATGTCCTTGGCCTGTATGACCACCTGATACTGTTCTCTGTTCTCTCTGTTCATGTTTGGTAGAGCCGTCCTGATAATACCTTTGAGAAAATACAAATGCTGTGTTATCCCACTTACATAGCCCCTGCCAATTTAATCAAGTAGCACACTTACGATATCACCTTCTACATATATAATCATTATAATACTAATTTTATACACATCTTTAAAGTTTATATTTTTCTGTCTCAGAGTAATATCATAAGCACTAGAGTGATCCAAACTTACACACAAGACTCCAGTTAAGCTTCTAATAGCTCAATGAATGATTTTCTTTGAGTTTTTAAATATACAAGAATCAGACTGACGATGTGACACAGTAAGTGAAGTGCTTCATATGCAAACACAAAGGCCTGGTTTTAATACTTAATCTCCAAAAAAAATTGCAGCAAGGTCCTGCTCAACTGTTGTAGGGCACAGCAAAAAGTTTTTTGGAATTTACTGGCCAGGATGATTGGACAAATTGTTGGAGTTCAGGTTCAGTAAAAGACCTTGTCTTCAAAATCAACATGTATGTCTACTGAATGCCCACTCTGGCCTCCATCTACATCTGCACAGATTGTGCCTATATGTCCTTACTCACATGAACACACACACACAAATGCAAATCCAGTATGGCATTCAAAGTTACTCTTTGAATGTGTTAAGTTTAATTGTTTGCCCATTTATATTTGTAAAACAAAATCGCAAACATGGTAAATTCAGCAAACAGAAATACATTGTTTCTGACCTGTTTCTGGCTCCACAGAGAAATAAGGCTGCCCTTGAAGGATGCTGTAAATGACTCTGGCACTGTTCCCATATGAAGGGTCGTCAGCGTCTGTAGCTGTGACTTGCACCACAGAAGTACCTGAAGTATCCAAATTCAGCTTAGTTCTGCACAGTACCAGAAGGAGGAGCAAAAGTGCTGGTTTTCATTGAAGACTTGAGTGGTTTTTGGCTTTAAAAATGACTACCTTAAGAAACTATACAATTGGATGTTATAGAAAAGTGTATATAGTCTGGCAAATAATTCCTAAGTTCAACTTAACAATATTTATTTAGTCAAAAAGTGTTTGCTTATGCACAAAATAGATAATGCTGTAGTATTGCAGAATTTAAAAAATGGTCCCTTTCCAAATGTCAAGGTCTGATATTAAAGTTAATTTTCATATAATAGGCTTGTTTTGTGTAAAGGGCACATCTAAATCTCAAAGGAGTAAGTATATTCTTTTTCCCTCTGCACTAATTAACTGTAAAAATCATCAACATCTTCTCTAGAAACAAATTTTATGAATAGATTGAATTCTAAATTTAGAAACAATCAAAGATGACCCTATGTTCCCAGAACTACTAAGATCTCTCTAATAGGGTTCACAATAGCTATAAGGGCTTTATGCTTGATGACCACCCACAGGCCTTGGGGTTTAGCAAAGTGCTTTAACACTACCAGAACAAATGCTTTCAGTTATGTGTGAGTTTGTCATTTACTATTATAATACCAGTAGTTGCGTTGCTAGTTTTAAAAATGCTTTTATTAAACTATTACATATGCATTCAGGAAGTCTGGTTTTGCATAAAACCAAATAATTCCCATTCTAAAAATATGATCAAGCTTTTTGGGGGCTTGAATATGTTATCATTAATTATTTAATAAAAATCAAGTATTTTCATATATCACATTCATTATCATTAAAAATATATTTAATTTTCTTAAACATATTTTACCTTTTATTTTATATATTTACAATACAATATTGTTCTATAGACCATTATATGATCATGAGGTTTCAACATAGTTCTTTAAATAGAAAACTATAATAACATAACTCATAAATTTCCTATGTAAATTTTAAATTACAGAGAAATTTTATTTTATTTTTTTAAAGATTTATTTAGTATGTTTACAATATACAGAAGAGGATACCAGATGTCATTATAGATGGTTGTGAACCATCATGTGGTTGGTTGGAATTGAACACAGGTTCTCTGGAAGAACAGTCAGTGTTCTTAACCTCTGAGTCATCTCTCCAGCCAAAAAGAATTTTTAATATTTAAAAATTAGAAGATAATAAAGGCCTTTATTTGAATATGTAAGTAATCTCAACAAATTTATCGTTATATTTTAATGAACATACAAAAGTGAAACCATATCTTAACACTGGGACTCATTAGGGTTATTTAAAATAAGAATTATAAAAGCAGAGTTTCAATATGTAAATTTTATAATACATAAGTATTTCAATATGAACAAAAATAGGGGCTAATCAAAGATTTTATATGAATATGTAAATAATCTAAGCAAAATATTTTGATCAATTCTGACAAGTATACATATGTATAATTTCCACAGCTTTACCAGTCTATGCTCTACAGTTCTAAATAATGCTCTAATGATCTACAGTTGCAGGTTTTCTGTTGGAGGATTTAAAATAATTTTAAATTATATTTCTATTTATATGTACAGAAAATTAATTTGTTTCTTTCTTTAGACAACTATTGAGCAAATAATTCGTTTCATGAATAACCTAAAGATTATTTAAATGTATAGGAGGGTATAAATTAGCATACATACATATTAAGTCACTTAAGGGACTGAATATTCAGGATCTGTAAGGGGTCTAGAATTTGATCCCTTGAGGACAGCAAGAAAGAATTTTAATTCTAAGATAGTTTTCTTCAGGATTTTACATGATTGCCATAAAAGTTTATATGACAAGCATCATTTTAGTCTTTTCTACTGAAATATAGTGACATTTTCTTGAGTTTTGATGAGCTCTACCTGAATGTGTTATGAAGATTTGCAAATTGAAAAGACATGTAAAATCATTAATAACTTTTTTTCAGATTCATTGATTTATATTCAAACATATATTTTGGCTAGGGAACAAAAAGGGTGATGCAGTGGGATTATATTGTTACATTGTAAATAATTGTTCCACCTACTGGTTTAATGAAAAATGCTGATTGGCCAGAGGCAGACAGAAAGTGTGGGAAGGGCTAGCAGACTAAGAAAACTCTTAGAACAGGAATAAAATATTAGGCAAGTCAGAGAGAAGCCACAAAACACCACAAAGACATCACAATGAAACACCAGCAGACCCAGAGGAAAGAACCCAGGATGCTCTTCTGAG
Organism: Sigmodon hispidus; assembly: GCA_004025045.1. Lineage (NCBI taxonomy): Eukaryota > Metazoa > Chordata > Mammalia > Rodentia > Cricetidae > Sigmodon > Sigmodon hispidus. The sequence goes on along the minus strand of PVIH01019259.1, from coordinate 13,137 downwards.
TAAAGGTACCAAGCCACATGGTTAAACAAAATAAGAATCAAGGGTTAGTTTAAGAGCAAGAGCTAGCTAGCAAAATGCCAGAGAAATAGTGACCAGCATCAAATTAACACCTGTGTGTTTCTGTGGGACTATAGGACAGAGGATCAGAACCTCAGGGTTAGGCTAGAAAGGCTGAGCCAGAAATTTAATACTACAGAATGTTTTGAATTAATTAGATGCCATATTACAAGGATTATTTGAAATTGCTTTCCATACCATCATAAATATTATAACTGCACTTACCTACAACAGACATTTCAGGAACACTAGCTGTATAAATTTCTTCTGGGAATGTTGGTTCATTGTCATTGATATCATGGATTTTTATCACAAATTCAGACTCTGGTTCTACTGGCCTCAGAGTTCTTCTGTTAATAGCTTGTGCACGTAGAGTATAAAAGGCCTTTTCCTCCCTATCAATTCGTCTTGTGGCATGAATATCACCTGTTTTTTCATCAATAATAAAAAGAGTACCAGCTCCATCTCCAGATAAAATATATTTGAGTGATCCATCTCCTTTATCTTGGTCTGAATGAAGCTAGAGGAAATAAAAAATGAGCAAATCCATGATGTTGTCTAAAGATGTACAGAGGTAAAAGAATTCAAAGATGGTGCTTCAAATCCCATCACAAATAATGGGGTCAGAAATCTCAGTTCTATAAATCAGGATTGAATAACTATCATTTCTGTCACACTCAAGCACCCAAAAGAGCTTTTCATGTAATGTTGTGATTTTTATTCTCAACAGAAAAAAAAATCAAGTTTAAATAAGCTTCCTTTTTCTGCTTGGAAAATAATTATTTTATGAACAATTAAAAGTCATTGGCCATGAGAGTATAATCAATTTCTAGAATGTAAGGTTATTTTACTCTCATATTATACAAGGAATTCAGCATTTATCAACTTAACGATTGATTGAATTTCTGCTCGGTAAGTAAAAGCATCTTAGGATTTCTAACTCTTTCAAACATTTCTGAAACAGATTCCAAATGTGGGAATAATAAACATAATACTTGGTTTCATATAAAAGTTACCAACTACCCTGCAAATGTTAGTATATCTTAGAATAGAGTATAGATATATATATGTAACATTGATACAAATATAATAAACAATAAAATAAATTACAACAGAGTATATGAACTAACCTTGTACCTTGTCTTAACATTCTCTTAAGTTCTGCAAAGGACAAAAAAATTCAAGACAAGGCTATGACAGCCATCCCTGTGTGAAAACCACACCAAAACTATGGAGAGTTGTATTTGGGACTGTGTGTACATATCAGCCTATTGTGCACGCTGGTGCAGGTGACTGTGGATCCAGGAACTAATATGTACTGGGAAAATTTTACCTGTACTAGTTTTCAAAGGCATCCCTAAAGGAAGCCAGCAAGGCTTTCAGATGCATGGATTAGTAAATTCAGACTTTGAAAGGATGAACTAGAAATTGTTCTAGGATTAGTAAATAAACTCTAGATTGTTGTGCCCCGAGGATTAATGTATCCTAAGAATCTTTGCAGAAATGTGCAGTGTACAGAGGTAACCTCTTGTCACAGGAGTCTTAATTTGTGGAAGAAGGTTATAAATAAAAAAAGAATAGAAATTATCTTGGAATGACTATAATTATAACTATGTTCTTAATTGTACCACTGAATCACCAGTGTAATACAACTTACTTGTTTTTTTACTTAATTTTTACTTAATAAAACACGAACATTTGCTGATTTCTTCATTTCTACAGAGGATGGCCTATAAGGTTCACACAAAGAGTAAATGTGAAAAACATGAAAGGAACTTTAACTGTGGAGAAAGATGTGAGGATAGTGTGGAAAATGGATTGGGGAAAAATAACTAACTTTAAGGATGTTTTTAAAGCCACATGGAAATTAGTTATTCAAAACACTTCATACATGTGCGTTTTCATATACAAGTGTTTAGTTGGAGTTATACTATGTAAAAAAATGGTATTCATTTCAAAATCTCAGGTTGCCAAATAAAAAGCTGTGTTAGGTGTGGATACCCCTCTTCAAGTTCTTTGTTAAAAGTGTCTTAAAGAATCTTAAAGTAAGAAACAATATTCATATTGTTCTCATTTTCCATCAGAACTTGATAGTAAGATTTATTGCTGAAGACACTACACATGTTGATCATAGAACACACTAGAAATCAAGCTGATACTGACTGGAGAGATTCCTCCCTCCTGGATAGCTCTGATAATACTGGAAAGTGCCACATAGGCATCTGAAAAGCAGGACAGTTAGCAAGCTGTGAACATTGGAAGTTGATATAATGACAAGTATGGCAAGATTACATCATGGATGTGTAGAGGCATGAATCCTATGTAAGTAACCAACTATGTTCATATTTGTAAATAAAACCTGCTCCACAGAAGAAAACACATGTCCAGTCTGGTAAATGTAGAGAAGAACCTATGTTGGTGTGCTCATCTAGCCAGGGCTGAACCCAGCACTGTTAATCTATTAACTAGTCACAGTATTAAATTGCCCTCTAAATGCATGTCTTTCTATTCATGAATTAGTGTATGTCTCACACTTTAACTGAAAATACCTTTCTGCAGAGAATGGTGGTTAATGTAGAAACTCAGTACTCGTCAAGCTGCAGAAAATAAGTGAAAGTTCCAGCTGAGTCACAAATGAGATATGTTATCATACCATCTCCCCAATGATGAGGTGCCAACAGAGAAGAAGGATGAGGTTTTAAATGGTTAGTGTGGACCAGAGAAAAATATGTTCTTCAGGACATATCAGGACCACTGAACTCAGAATTTACACCTTTGTAAAACCTGCACAATATCAAGCCGGTCAATATCCTAAATTAGAATTGGAATTGGTTCATGAGCCTCCAATGTCAAGGTCCACAGAAGAGGGAGTTAAATGGCTGACTGTTAGGTCAACCATGCCTCCAATGGATGGTCCCACATCCAGAAAATCATAAATAGCACAAACTGGCTGATAGAACAAGTGGGCAATAAAATTAAAAAAAGAAAGGACATAATGATGGGGAGAAGTGAGGATTAATTAAGAGGGAGTTAAAGGTAAAAGCCACAGAGAATATGATCAAAATACTTTGTATTAATTCTTAATTAAAAATATTTATTAAAAATAGTATATAATCACAAATTCTATGCTTTCAGTAGTCTGATAAAACATTGGCATAGATCAAAGTATCCATGCCAATCTTTATTCTGAATGATTAAAATATAGAGACAATATTTTTTAGTTATACAGATATCAAATGGGAGTTATACATTTATTTAAATAAGTAGATTTGCTCTTTAGGTCATTTATATAAAAACACAAAGACAGAAGTTTTAAACTGGTTATTTCCCATTTAATGAAAAAAATAAAATTCTTCAAATGAGATATTTTTCTCCTTAATGAGAATTTATGTTTGTTTACAGCTTTGGATATTTGAATGAGTGTGACTTTGTGGAGGACGGAGGATGGCATTGTGTTTTGACCTTTCTGTTCTCCTTCAGTTTATGAAACCTAAAACTGGTTGTTCCAGATACATGGCTAGTCTGGCCAGTCCTCAGGATCACAGAATTACAACCATTCTTGATGCTGGTTTGCCAACTATTATAACTCAGATACTCATGACTACACAACAACAACATGACCACTGAGTCATCCATCTAGCCCCCAAAGTTGTTATATGAACATAAAATAATCACAAATAAGCATAAGCATATTTATACATGTTATTGTATTGTTACAGCTAGATTTACAAAAGTGGTATACTTTGTTGAAATGCTAATATCCATTAGATTTACCAATCCACTCTATATATAACAAGATTATTCTTCTTACTTATAAACAAACAATTCATCATTAGTGATATAATGGATATAAAAATCTGAAATGTGTAGGTGCTTTAGAGACAAAAGACATTGAAGAACATAGAGAATTTTACTGCATATGTAGCCATTTGGAAAAAAATAATATGATTAAACTCAGAAAGTATCTGTTATTAATCAAGAAACTTCTCAAGTCACATATGAATGTATAGTCCAGGAATCACTCTTAAGATGTCAAGAGATGGATGGTTATTAGTATCCAAAAATGTACTGGGTTGCTCGGAAACTCTTCAATTACATGCATTTGCAACACTGTGGTCATCCTCCTGGTGTCAATTTAAGCATTACAAATTTCTTATTCAGTCTGAGAAACACAACAACCTAATGCTATTGGTATTATCAATCACTTGACCAGACAGCACTTTGGTTCACAGTAGACAGTTCTTATTGATAGTGGCTATCCATTCAACTACTTTAATATGAATTTTTCATATAATCAGGTTTGTTTAAAACTAAATAAAAACATTTTATCTATGTTCTATGGAGGACCCTAAGGAGACATGCAAATAAAAATCTCAAAGTGCTTACAGGAATGAATGTGGATCTATTAAGCAAGATATCTAAGCTAGCAGGTACAGACTGAAAACAGTTTTGAAACTAAAGAAATCTGAACTTTTATAAGTTTTGTATCTCAGAAGAAAAGGTGAATACAGAACATAGATCTTAGGTAGAGAAATATACAAGCAAGTAGGTAATGACTCAAAGCATTCTGCTAGTCCAAGTTAAGCGTGCAATAGAAAAGCTTTCCAGATTATACATTTATACAGTGTGATTTGAATTTTTATAAAGCTGAGTTTAGGATAAAAACCACAGCTGGATTTTTTACTTCACTTGGACTATTGAGAGTGCAAGTCAAATCTTGTTAGTGGGCCACATGTCATGGGAGTTACTGTTGGATTAGAAAATTGAACAGGCCACAGCGAAGCTGAAAGAGGAGGCTAGAATGTCAGACTGTGGTTTTAAGAATCTTAGAATGAAAAAAAATGTCTACTTTGTCCAACAGGAATATAATGAAAAGAAGGAAATGACAGCTGTAAATGTAGGGCTTTACATGTTAAGAAGCTACACACAGAGTAAATGTTTCTTCAACCAGTAGCTTTAACATTGGGAATGAAGTTTTTTAAGCATTATCTTTATTACAGTCAGAACGGATAGATCACTACTGATCACTAACACTGGAATAAAAGGAAAAAATGGGGGTGATTAAGGCCATAGTACTAGCTTACAGTAAAAAAGCAGCATTAAAAAATACCTGAATTAAGTAGACAAGAACTGCAACTAGTTCTTACTGTGCTGAATTTTACATCTCCTGAGATGTAGGTAATTAACCTATTTCACAGATAAAACTAATGAGTTACAAAGGCCTCTTTTTTAATTTTTATATTGGTGTCAGTGGTTTTAGTAGATTCAGAAAGAAACAAATCAACAAAATTATTCACTTTGTTCTTATCAAGTGTACTCATGATCAGATATCTTTCTTATTAGTTTTTCAGAACAGTTTTATTGATTGCTTTCTTTAACACAGTTTTTTATCAATTATAATTTGTTATTTAACAAGTTTACATAAGTACATATGCATACTTACTTCTCTCACTCCCTGCTTACATGGTGTCATCCTCTTCATTCCAAATCTGCCTCTCTCATTTTCAAGTTTACTGATTTTGTTTTACAACTTACAGGTATTATCTAGGATTATATCTTTGACCACATGTTTGGGGATTTTCTATGGAGCCCAGAAGACTCAGCAGTGGGCGTACAACTTCTCTCCACAGAATCTATCACTAGCTTATAATTGTTCAGTAAAAGGTGAGACGCTATGAGTCCACCCTTCTCCCATGATGAATTGCTGACAGGACCAGGCTTGTATGGAGTCAGTGTAAATAACTGATTTGTGGAGTTAATGACTATAACAGTTGTAATGATTCTAGAGGGTAGCAATAAAAGCCTTCTTCATTAGTTTACTTAGCTTTCTGTGCATAACTTCACCACATTTTTTTGATAGTTTCTTTCCCTTAATCTTTTATATGAGATAAAATATTATTTATTATACCATCTTATTTACTCAGATTGCATAAGGGTTTATTGCTTCAGAGCTATTGATTTCTCAATATTCTTCCTTTTTGTGTATTAAGCATCAATACTTACACTTATTTAATTTAATTGAGAAAGTCAAGTATTGTGTTTACGGTGCAAAGATATATGGGTTTGATCATAAACCTAAAACCTCATAGCATCAACTTTCAAAAACATATTGCCCGTGAGTTTGTACTTTGCTATTTTATTATGTGACACATAAAGTTTTCTTGAAACACTAAAGAAAGAAAGAAGAGAAGGAAGGAAGAAATGAAGGAAAAAAGAAGGAAGGAAAAAGAAAATAGGTTATGGTGGCTTCAGCTCCGCAGTAACACCTGTTTTCCGGTGTGAAACATTTGGCCACAAATCTTTAAGAAGAATTTTATGTTAATACTGACCTTTCCATTCCTTGAGGAGAGCCTATTAAAAATTCACAACCTGCTGTTTTCCTTGTAAATTCACCAGCAGATAAAGGACATGGCAAGATACATGACAGCTAATGAAAATAGACCAACTGCTTCTGTACTGTGCATTTAAAACTCATCTCCCAATTCCCTAACTTTTAACTCACAGAAGTTTAATTAAAACCTAATAAAGTGCTTGCTTATGTTGGATAGTTTTAATATTTTACATGTAAGCAATCTATGAAGGTTAAAGAAAATTCCCATAAAAATTAAATAATGCTTGGCACTTTGAAATGTAGCATATTTCTGACATATTCGTACACTCATCATAAGTCTCTAAAAAATAAAGTTTGGAAAATAATGGAGATAGGGAAGCAGATCTTGTTTCAAAACACCTTTCACATGTAGGAGTGAGCATGACAAATGTTTATTGTCCAAGAGTTAAATTTAGGAATATTTCAGGATAGGTAGGGTGTTGCTGCAACTTGTTTTACTTTCTTCAGTCTGTTATACTCAATTTACATAAATTATATGTGCTGAGCAGCTTCCAAAAAATAAATAAATAAAAGAAAGAAAAATACGTCTTTCAATTCTAGAACTGCTGATGTGGCTTGCCTGCCTTATGTTCTCCATAGGTTCACAACCTTAAATATTTGATCTACAGCTGGTGACTATGAGAACCTTAGGAGTAGTTTCACTGCTGGAACAAACACATTGCTACAGGCTTTCTAAATTTTGGTTATGGTTGAAGATGTTCTTTCTCTGCTTCCTACTTCAGCTGTTAAGCCTTCTCTCTGCCATGGCTCCCTCATCTTTATGACTATCTCTCTGGAACCATAAGACAAAAATCATCTCTTTTTTTTTGTAAGGTAATTTTGGGCATTGCTTTTCAACAAGGAAAAAGTAGGTGACGCACTTGGGAAGTCAAGGACCACTGTGCCAAATCCCTCACTGTGGGTGGGAGTTGTTTCTGTGAGTATATCTGCATCTACTAGCTGCTTTTTTAAACTGTTAAGAAATGGGAAAGGGTTTTCTTTGGGGACTTGGAAGGAACACTGATTTAATGCATGAGAATTTGTGCTATTCTAACTTTTTAATCACTGTGACAGAGTGCTTAAGTGTCTTGACACTTCCAATACTGTTAAAAATGCAAATTTAAGGATTTTTGAGACTAGGGGCAGAAATTAGCTGTAAACCTCCATAAAACCATTAAAATTCCAGTTACATTGTAGCAATGTATAAATGGTGAGTTAGAGTGCACAAGAAAATAGCAAGGAAGTATTAAAATAGAGTAAAACTAAAATCCAGAAGAGATAATTTAATCCTGTAGCTGTGGTGGCATTTCCAGCACCTGAAGCAAAGGGTGGCATGAGGTAGATTCATTCATTCAACATTGTCACTATGCAATTACTATTGTAGTCACCCTTTCCTCTCACTTGGCTGTATATACTCATTATCTTCCACTTTCTTTGGCAGACATTTTATGTTTCAGACATTTTAAATGTGCTAAGTTTTGCACTGAGTCTTTGGATTCACCTCCATTTCTGTTTCATGCTTTGCATTCTCCAGGATTCTGAACCTGAAGTACATTTGCTGACCTTTTAAGCTTTCCTTTAAAGTTTGAAATCAAAGATACCACAAAGACATGCTTTTTACATTCTGTGTGTTTCCAAGTTGAGCACAATATGAATACTATCATTCTGTTATGCTAGTGCTTGCTATACTCCCTTGGAAAATAGTTCAATCCATTTCTGAGTTTTTGGGTAGAAATAGGATTACTGTATACAAGTTTAAAGCTCTATATCATTTAAACAAATGCAGGTTTTCATGCCCTTGAGCCAGCAATGGTCAGGACATCACACAACTTCCTGAGATACACTTTCCCCATTGTGGTGTTATAAATCACTTTGTCTCTATTAGTCATATGCTTCTTTCTCAAAAAAACAAAAAAGAGGAACATATTTTAAAACTTTTTTTACTCTGCCTTTATTCACACATTTTACACTTATTGTAAATTTTACTAAATCCAAATAATTACAACTATTTCATAAGCCTAATGATGGATTATAATAAAATTAAATCTTCCTTCAAAATCAGCCTTTCACAAAGCCTCAACCTCTGGACACAGACAATTTGTCAATGTTCATTAGCATAGTGAAATGTAAATAGCCAGGTCTATTTCCCTGTAGAATATTTGTTCACATTTGAAATTCGATGAGCAATGTTTACTGACTATTGAATTTTTCTTTTCTAAATTCTCAATGAAATCACCTCCTAGGCATTGTTTATAACTTTCTTTAAAAAAAAATCAAAAAACCCCAAAACTTTTATTCTCTCATACATCCTGATTGCATTTCCCTTCCCTTCACCCTTCATGCCTTTCTGTCCCTCACCCTTACCTTCCCAAATATACTCCTAGGTTTCCCTTCAAAAATAAAAAACAGGCCTCTCAGGACAACCTAACAGTATATAATAAGTCTGGGCACAAATCCTCATAACAAGACTGGACCAGGCAACCCAAAAGGAGGAACAGTGTCCCAAGAGTAGGCAAAAGAGTCAGACACCCCTGACTCCCATTGCTGGGAATTCCATAAAAAAAGACTAGCTTAACAAACATAAGGTATATTCAAAGGAGCTAGGTCATTTTCATAAAGGACCCATCTTGCTGCTTCAATCTCTATGAGCCCCTATGAAACAATGCTTAGTTGATTCTGTTCCCATGCTTTCATGGAGTCCTCTCTGATGACTATTGGGTCCTGAGGCACTGATTTGGGACTATAGCAAAATTACATTAGGAATCTTTTTCTTTCTTTTCTTTTTCTTCTCATCCTGTTTTGTTCTTGTACTAATTTCCATTCCAAAGGCTATCTAAATTCTTCCCTGTTTTCAAAAGCTTTTGAACAACATGGCCAGATAGTACCAGGATAAATTACACTCAATACCAACTTCATAAGTTAGTTGTATCTTGAAATGTCATAAAAAAAGAATTCTGGGTGACAACAACTTAAATGAAGGAAATAGCTCTTGGGTCCCTGTTTTAGGGTTTTCATTAAATTAAATTAACAAGGATATAGTGGAGCTGAACAATTCAACTCAGATGATCCAAGTTACTTATGCCTTTCATAGTCTGTTATATTTAACTACCCTCTAAGCCACGGGTTCACAAACTGTGGGTCAAAACCTCTTTGGTAATTGAATAACCTTTTCACAAGGGTTACCTAAGACCATTAGAAAACATGGATAATTACATTATCATTCATAACAGTAGCAAAACTACAGTTAGGAAAAGAATTTTATGGTTGGGAGTTACCACAATATGAGGAACTGTATTAAAGCATTTCAGTGTTAGGAAGGTTTGCTAACCTTCCTAACAAGCTCTGTGCTAAGTACATTCTGATTCCCATCTCTTCTGTAGGAGTGGTCCTACATCTGTCAGTGGAAGAAACAATTCATTCATTACGTACAAACTCTCATGGCAAGTTGTCACAGCAAATACCCCCACAGATAACGTGGTGTGTAACTCACTAAATTTCTAGAGACTTCTCCAGTCAGAAAGTTTAAGAATAATCAGAAAATATCACAAAATTTTTTCATCCATATGACCCACTCACCTCTCAAAAGCCCTATCCCTAACATTGTCATCTTCAAAATCAGAAATTAAAAATGTGAGTTTTAGAGGAAATATACCTTCAGAGTATGACAAGCCTTCTTTCAGTTTAGGTCATTTTTTTTTTTAAATTTCCATCTCACTCAATAAGTGAATTTTAATAAAAATAAAATAACAAAATACTGACTGATACTGTTATGGAGTTTAACTCATTATTAAAGAGATTAGACATCAAAATTTATTAAATAATAATAAAACATGAGAAGATATATTCAGTGATATATTTAGCAAAAGACAAGTAATTCAGAAAAAAATAAAGCTTTTCTCGAAATCTTTAATATTCAGAATAATTGGCAACACTTTAGATATTGATCATTGTTTATATTTGGCTCCAAATCAAAGACTGAGGAAGAAAAGTGGAGATGAGAATTAAAATCCATGACAGATTGAAATTTTTTAATGAATTTTTATTAATGAATCAAGAGAATTCTAGAAAAATACTATTTTATTTTAACAATTTCTCTCTCTGTGACTCATCTGTGATCTCTTCACTCTCTCTCTCTCTCTCTCTCTCTCTCTCTGTGTGTCTGTGTGTGTGTGTGTGTGTGTGACTGCATGCATTAACTTAGATATGAGAAATTATTGAGCAGATTCTCTAACATACACCTCTAATTTTATGCTCCATTTCCTTTCAAACAACTGAGATGCCTTATATTTATTTTTAAAAATCAGGAATGTAACAAATATGCCATGATGTACAGGTGTCATAATCAACACTGGCATAATGTTCTAATTGCTCCAGAAAGTAACATTGCAACAAATAAAAACTGAAACACTGAATCAAAGAGGCAAATTTGCATCCAATAAACAGATAAAGATGATCTTGCATCAGAACACAGCTGAAAGCATGGGACAGCCAGCAACACCTGCTCAGAGATAAGTCAGCAGTTCTTCATTTGTTTGGGACTGGGAAGTAAAAGAGGAAGAGGGAATGTGGAAAGTTAGAATATAACCAAAATTTGTGTGTATTTATTCTTCTTGGGATTGTTGTGTAAATATGCATGAGACAAGCATGCATAGGTCAGTTTTATAAACCTCAATGAAACTATTTTCCATTTGAAAATAGAAAAGGAAAGGAGATAAAAGAGCAACGAAACAGATCATAAAACCACTAAATAATATTTAAATGTATTATGTATGTATGTATATATATATATATATATATATATATATATATATAACTTAGCTTGATAAATACATTTCTGAACAATTCTTGGGACTAGGAGCAGAGATGAGTATAAAAGATTTAGTTGTTAGACAATAGAGCATTTATAAATCAGTTATTGGAGTGTGTGGGGAGTATAAAAGAAATCAGAAATATTATTGGTTTATCACTTAAAATCATGACCCAGAGATCTCCTCAATAAAACAGTATAACTGGGAGGGGCAGAGGGGGAAGGGAATTTGAACAAGGGGATACATGGATAAAAATGAGACTTTATTCATAATAAAAAATATAAATTTTAAAAGCTAAGAAATAGTAATTACAAATATAAGAAATATGGGAGGTGCCCAGACTCCCAATGTGTGAAAGACACAAAACAAAAACTGTCTCCAGACAACACAATTTTTTGCCTGTACTGATTGTAAGCGTAACAATGGATGGGTGGGTTACTAGACCAGGCATCAACAGAAAAAAAGTGTATTCAGTCTTTGTAACACAGAATTCATTGCACTAAGATTTTGGAGAATCCTCCTGCCAGCAATCTGAGTCAAGATTGTTGCTGGATTTTTTTCCTAGGCAAGTATGTTTCTGCTTGCCCTCTTTGGAGACAACACAGACAGCAATACACTATATGATTAAGTTTTAATGGAATTGAATTTATTATCTTTTACATACCTGATTGCAATGTAAGTTCTTTAAATAAAATAGCAGGAAGTAGTTACATGAAAAAAAAATCAACTACCCACTCCCTGAAAAAAATAATTATTAGGTACAGATTGAGTAACTAGGAAATTGCCACATTAGATTTTTCACAAATTGAGCCCATTACAATTGTGACTGTGAACCAACTAGAGGTGATAAAAGAGATTAGATTTGAAGACTCCCTTGAAACCACTGAGCATTACAGAAAGCCTGCTGATAACATTTAAAATTAGTAGATGGGGTGAGATATATTTCTGAGTGATGGAAAGAGCCCTGTATCAGAAGGCAAGGGGAGAAACAGTCCTCTTTTACAGTGAGGTGTTTCTCCCCAAGGCAGAAAACAAGTAGTTTTAGTTTTTCTCGATTAATCAATTTAGCAAACTTGGCTGAAGTTATTAACCTGATATAGCCTAGGATCACTGAAGAAGATTCTTTCTCAGTGCTGGGATTGCCCATAGCAGATTGGTCTGTAAGCAGACATATGGAAAGTTGTCTTAATTATTAATTGATGTAGGAAGGTCAAGCCCACTGTGAGTGGCACCTTTCTTGGACAGATGTGCATGCCTTGTAAAGAAAGCTCATGGAGCTAAAGCTCTTGAGTGAGCCAGAAAGCAGCATCCATCCATAGTGTCTGATGTAATCTGCTGCTTGATTCCTTCTCTGACTTCCCTCAATGACGGGCTGTCACCAGAAAGTATAAACCAAGTAAGCCCTTTTCTTCTCAAAAATAAACAAAGGAATGAGCAAAAACAACAACTACAAAAAGTAAAAGTAAATGCCAGAGTGGATTTTATAGCAGGCAGTTTTAAAGGTTCTAAAAGGTACATCCTTTCATCTACCTTGAAGAAGCTCATACTGATACCAATTATACCAAATATATGGTTTTATTTTTTATACACATTGCTAAACAGGGACTTACACTGAGGTGAGAAAAACATAAAAGGACATTAAAAGAGTTAGGTTAAAGTTCATGGCATTCATTGATAGAGTTTATGTAAATATTTTAACTTTATTTTTCTTTTTTTTTTCCTTTATTTTGTATTTATTAAAAAAAAAACACAGTAAAAAGAATTTAAAATGTGGAAGAGTTAACAATAACTATATAGAGGATAAGAATGATAAGCATGGCTTATCAAGGGTAGACATACAAATAAGATTGCTACACCTATATTTTCTTTGTGTTCATCTTTCCCTCTGAATTTTTTTTTTCC
>PVIH01019258.1:0-35939 GCA_004025045.1 Sigmodon hispidus | reverse complement strand
GTGCACACTTCTCATGTTTGTGCGGTGCACTCTTCTCATGTTTGTACAGTGCACATTTCTCATGTTTGTGCAGGTATACACTTCTCATGTTTGTACAGTGCACATTTCTCATGTTTGTGCAGGTATACACTTCTCATGTTTGTGCGGTGCACACTTCTCATGTTTGTGCGGTGCACTCTTCTCATGTTTGTACGGTGCACACTTCTCATGTTTGTACAGTGCACATTTCTCATGTTTGTGCAGGTATACACTTCTCATGTTTGTACAGTGCACATTTCTCATGTTTGTGCAGGTATACACTTCTCATGTTTGTGCGGTGCACACTTCTCATGTTTGTGCGGTGTACTCTTCTCATGTTTGTACGGTGCACACTTCTCATGTTTGTGCGGTGCACATTTCTCATGTTTGTGCGGTGCACACTTCTCATGTTTGTGCAGGTATACACTTCTCATGTTTGTGCAGTGCACATTTCTCATGTTTGTGCAGTGCACATTTCTCATGTTTGTGCAGGTATACACTTCTCATGTTTGTGTAGTGCACATTTCTCATGTTTGTACAGTGCACATTTCTCATGTTTGTACAGTGCACACTTCTCATGTTTGTGCGGTGCACACTTCTCATGTTTGTACAGTGCACAGTTCTCATGTTTGTACAGTGCACACTTCTCATGTTTGTACAGTGCACATTTCTCATGTTTGTGCAGGTATACACTTCTCATGTTTGTGTAGTGCACATTTCTCATGTTTGTACAGTGCACATTTCTCATGTTTGTACAGTGCACACTTCTCATGTTTGTGCGGTGCACACTTCTCATGTTTGTGCAGTGCACATTTCTCATGTTTGTACTGTGCACACTTCTCATGTTTGTACAGTGCACATTTCTCATGTTTGTGCGGTGCACACTTCTCATGTTTGTACAGTGCACATTTCTCATGTTTGTGCGGTGCACATTTCTCATGTTTGTACTGTGCACACTTCTCATGTTTGTACAGTGCACATTTCTCATGTTTGTGCGGTGCACACTTCTCATGTTTGTACAGTGCACATTTCTCATGTTTGTGCAGTGCACACTTCTCATGTTTGTGCGGTGCACACTTCTCATGTTTGTGCGGTGCACTCTTCTCATGTTTGTACAGTGCACATTTCTCATGTTTGTGCAGGTATACACTTCTCATGTTTGTACAGTGCATACTTCTCATGTTTGTACTGTGCACACTTCTCATGTTTGTGCGGTGCACTCTTCTCATGTTTGTACGGTGCACACTTCTCATGTTTGTGCGGTGCACATTTCTCATGTTTGTGCGGTGCACACTTCTCATGTTTGTGCAGGTATACACTTCTCATGTTTGTGCAGTGCACATTTCTCATGTTTGTGCAGGTATACACTTCTCATGTTTGTGTAGTGCACATTTCTCATGTTTGTACAGTGCACATTTCTCATGTTTGTACAGTGCACATTTCTCATGTTTGTGCGGTGCACACTTCTCATGTTTGTACAGTGCACACTTCTCATGTTTGTACAGTGCACATTTCTCATGTTTGTGCAGGTATACACTTCTCATGTTTGTGTAGTGCACATTTCTCATGTTTGTACAGTGCACATTTCTCATGTTTGTACAGTGCACACTTCTCATGTTTGTGCGGTGCACACTTCTCATGTTTGTGCGGTGCACACTTCTCATGTTTGTGCAGTGCACATTTCTCATGTTTGTACAGTGCACACTTCTCATGTTTGTGCGGTGCACACTTCTCATGTTTGTGCAGTGCACATTTCTCATGTTTGTACTGTGCACACTTCTCATGTTTGTACAGTGCACATTTCTCATGTTTGTGCGGTGCACACTTCTCATGTTTGTACAGTGCACATTTCTCATGTTTGTGCAGGTGCACACTTCTCATGTTTGTACAGTGCACATTTCTCATGTTTGTGTGGTGCACACTTCTCATGTTTGTACAGTGCACACTTCTCATGTTTGTACAGTGCACACTTCTCATGTTTGTGCGGTGCACACTTCTCATGTTTGTGCAGTGCACACTTCTCATGTTTGTGCAGTGCACACTTCTCATGTTTGTGCAGTGCACACTTCTCATGTTTGTACAGTGCACACTTCTCATGTTTGTGCGGTGCACATTTCTTATGTTTGTACAGTGCACATTTCTCATGTTTGTACTGTGCACACTTCTCATGTTTGTACAGTGCACATTTCTCATGTTTGTGCGGTGCACATTTCTTATGTTTGTACAGTGCACATTTCTCATGTTTGTACTGTGCACACTTCTCATGTTTGTACAGTGCATACTTCTCATGTTTGTGCAGGTATACACTTCTCATGTTTGTACAGTGCACACTTCTCATGTTTGTGCAGGTATACACTTCTCATGTTTGTACAGTGCACATTTCTCATGTTTGTGTAGTGCACATTTCTCATGTTTGTACAGGTGCATACTTCTCATGTTTGTACAGGTGCACACTTCTCATGTTTGTGTGGTGCACACTTCTCTAGCTTAAACTCTCCTCTCATCCAGGAGCTCCTTCCTGTTCCCTGTAAGCCCATAAGCCACAATCTGTTTTTTTTGTTTGTTTTTCTTAGTAGTGAAATTAACAGCAGCTGACATGACCAGGTCTGGGCTGGGAGAATGCACTCCTTTCAATGCCCCTTCCACACTGTCCTCTGAACCATTACTGGCCCATTTTTTGCTGGTGGTGTTTAGGTCTACTCTTGGTTTTTATCCCTGTCTGGCCGGGCACCCTCCAAAGGCTGGGTATACAGCTGTGAGCCGCCATACCTGGCTTTACTGGTCCATTTTCTCAAGAGTCCAGAGGCATCAAGAGGTTATTTGCCAACATTTGCACACCTGAGAGTACAGAGCTCCAGGTTACACAGAGGCTCCTGCCTTCAGGCACCATCTATCTGGCCACCTACAGAGTGACTTTGCTTTGGGTTTTATGTATAAGACAAATTTTCCAGAAATTTCTGAATCAAAACTGTAAATTCACAAAACCAGGAAGATATTTTTAACACTCAGATCTGACTTCTTAAGACCTGATCAAACCAGCATAGTGTTTGTGTTGGGACAGGTGTGGGATTCTGCAAGGTGCCAGATTAAACATCTGCAATGCTTTCTGCTTTTCTGGCTGAATGCTCAGAATTTCTTTCTCCCTCTCTTTCCCTCCCCCCTCTGCCCTTTCTCCTCCCTCCTGCACGCTCTTTTTCTTTCCTCTTCCTCTTTCTCTTTTCAGTATACATGAGGGCCTCATCTTCAAACTAACATCCAATTGATCTTCATATGCCGGGAAAGGGGTGGGGGTAGAGAGAGAGAGCAGCAAATACATAAATATCATAATTCTGGCCTAAGAGTGATCAGAACAAGATTCTGATTTTACTCCACCATCCTCTCCCCTCCCACTAAGCCCTAGTCCCACCCCTTAGCCCTTCCTTCCCCCATGACCTGCCAGCAGAGAGGAATACTTACGCATGCGCATTCATATTCCACACCAGGAAACACGGGATAGCTCAGGAACCCACTGGGCTTTTCTTTGCTTTCGACAGACGTTATATGGAGTTCATATTTAAAGAAAGAAAAATGAAAGATTCTTCTGAATTGCTAACAGAAGATGTTGGGCTTTTTAGACACCTCCCTCACACCAGTTTCTAGCAAAAGAGCCCCAGTGACAGCACGCTTCAACAAAGGAAGCTTTTGGTGGCTAGCTTCACATGAAGGTCAGGCATTATTATAATTCACATCGAATTCAGAAAGAATAAAAAAAAAATCGATACAGGTAGGAAGCTGGTGCACATCGTCTGTCAGCCTCGGCATTTTTAAATGTGACACAGGAATACACAAAAGGATCCTTTGCAGAAAAATTCTGTTCATCTCGGCATCAGCAGAATCATGGAGAGACACTTGGTTACTTTATGGCTTGCAATTTTTTGATACATTCTGCTTTATTGATTATTCCCCCACAGAATACATTAAATTAATAGTTTTACGATTTTGAAAGAGTTCTAATATTGCCCCTTTGTTTTTTCAGGCATTCCCCTGTCTCAGAGGGCCAAGGGCTTATGTATACTATGCGTATTTAATAAGTTGAAAGAGCCCTGGAATTCTCTGTGGCCGGGAAAGCCAACAATAATGGTTGGTTCCAAGGGCAACTGCGGAAAGAGGCCGATGCCTCCTCTGTCACGTGCTCAGTGGCAATGATATCTTTCAGACAGCACCTGAGTGGTCCATTAAGCATCCTGAAAATGAGACAATCTCTCAGCCTGACAGGGTTTTTTATCCTCTTTTCGTCGTTGTGCTTCTGCTGAGCTAAAGAGGTTTTGAGAATATTGTAGGACTATCTATGAGTCTGTGGGTTGGTTTCCCTCTGTCCTTTCTGTCCCTAACCACAAAGGAATGTTATTTCTGAGATTAGACATGTTCATGGCTAAAGCCTTATGCATGCAGGAACAATGTGTCTATACCACAGCTTTGATGTATTTTCGGGGGGAAAATCAATAGTTTTACTTCTTAGTTGAGTAATTACATTTTTAAAAAATGTATGGTATACATGTATGCTACATAGAACAGTGAAATCAAGCTCATAAACATACAAGTAATCACACATACTCATTATTTTGTTTGTTTCTAATATAAATACATACCCTAACCTTTTAGAAAATTTTTAATAACTCTGTATAGGCTCAATGCTATACTTGTATCTTAAAAATTCTTCCTATTGGCTAACTGAAATTATGGTTGGATGAAAATTTTCCAATCTGCGCTTCCTTCAGACTCTTGATAGGTTTAAATTGTTTGGATGGTTTTCTGTGAATGTCTATGAATGTGTGTGTGTGTGTGTGAGAGAGAGAGAGAGAGAGAGAGAGAGAGAGTGTTTTTGTGTATATGCATGTGAGTGTATAGGAGTGTGTGTATATATATATATATGTGTGTGAATGTGTGTGTGTTTTATAGTCACAAAAATAGACAATAATGTTTGCTGCCACAATAGCTGTTTAAAATAAACAGGGCTCTTTTCATAATTCCCTGGAGTCACAATACACAGCAAGGCATCTCCCTGGAGCAGAGCATCTCTCAGCTGCAGGAGAAATGGGAAGCCTCCTGTCATGCTATGGAGATCACTGGTCAGAACCCAGCTGTCATCTGATCCCTGTCTGGAGCCTGATGGCCTGTTCAGGCTAGCCTCAGATGAAGTGGAGAGGCAGCCCAGAGGCGGATGAGGCATGGGGGTGGGGTGTGTGTGTCTGCGATGGACCCTCAAGGCTCCTGTGGGGTAGTCTAAGGCAGCTTTGGAACAAGAGAGCCAACATCCCTTATCCGTGGTAAGCCCCTGTGGGAAATAAACTCGGGTCTGAGCAGCAGGTAATAAAATCAGGAAGCCACCTAATCACTGCTTTTATTGACACAGATCACAATCTGTAGCTGCCTGGGCAATGTTCCCAGAGCTGGGCTCTGGACTCTCACTGGCAACATGGGACTGAAGGGCAAGAGAAGGAAAACCAAGGTTAAATACTGTGAGGCTCAGAAGCATATGTTAATCCAGTATATACTAAAAACAAATATGTTTTAATGGGCTTATATTCTGTCATTATAAAATAAGTTCAATATCCTTATCATAAAATAAAGAATAGGAATTATAGAATAGAATCTACACAATGAACCACAAGAAATCTGAGGTGATCATGTCAATTTTTTATGTATGTTTAAAAAATGTGGCTAAGATATTGATACAGTTACATCTGATCTTTTGTCCTCTCCCAAACTAAAATAAATCATATAATCTGGGGCATGTGAGACATACAGTTTGTGCCATGCTTTTTTTCTTATAGCATTACTTTATAAAGAATTTCTCATTTATATATTTTCAATGTGCATCATTTTTTGATGTCATTCACACACACATACAACACACACTTATATACACACTCACACTCACACACACACTCATAGACATACACAAACCCATCCTGCCCTGGGTTTGAAGATAATTTTAAAACCATTTTCCTCCTATTTCTCTTTAAATTTTTTCCTGACAACTGTAATTACATGCATATCTAAAGAAATGATAGTATTTTCAGCTTTACACATGAAATAGAAAATCCATTCTGCTGTATACTTTTCCTGACATATACTTTCATCCATGGGAGACTGTCTTCTCCATATATTTGTATCTGCTATTGTGTCTGTAATGGGGAAAGTGAGAATTGGAAGTTTAATGTATGAGATATTTTTATATTTGTATGCACGTACTGTAAAATAGTTTAATCAGACAGACTGACACATTGGAATGGTTAGTTTTAATGGTGACCTTGTCATGACCTGGGAAGAGAATCTCAGCGAAGGATTTTCTACACTGGGTTGGCTTGTAGGTGTGACTATGGGAAATTGTGTTAAGTTAACCCATGTAGTAAGACTCAACCTATTGTGGATGGTGTCTTTTTCTAGGCAGGAAATCCTGACTGTAAGAGTGGAAAATCAACCTGAACACAAATAAGGGAACGCGTATTTGTTCACTCTGCACTTGGTGGTAGAGGTGGTATGACCATCTGTCTGAAGATCTCCATGCTCTGATTTTTCTATAAGTGAAGGACCGTAGCCTGGGGACTGTGGTCTGAAACAAACGCTTTCTCTTCTAATTTGCTTTTGTTGTGGAGTTTTATCCCAGCAACACCCTGATGGAAATCCACATGTATTCCTCACATGCTCATTTTTGTATCTACAATCCTTAAAGTTCACTCTTTTATGGTCTAGTTTATAATTCACTTTGTTAACACCCAACATATTAATGGATGCCTAGAGCTCAACCTTGTGGGCATTAGCCAAGTCTTCCCCTATTTATCCCCAAATGCTGTCTATTTCTACAGAGTAATGTGTTTCATTGTGACATTTCTGTATGTGTGCATGACATTTGATCATATCTACTCTCTCGTTTGTTACCGTTTCTTATCCTTTCTTCCCCTCTTCTCCTTCCACATTCTTAATGGTGCATTTTTGTTTTATTCCATGCCTTTCTTTTCTTCGCTTATTTTCACATATGAGAACCAAAAATTATGTGACATTTGTCTTTCTGACTCTAGGTTATTTCACTTAGTATACTCTACAGTTACAACCAGCAAACAACATAAACACATCATTCTTTATCTGTAGCTGATTTTAAAAAGCAGCTCCAGTGTGTAATGTATATTTTTTCTTTCTCCATCCACTTCTGGGCACCTAAGTCTAAAATTTGGCTGTCATGAGTAGTGTGGAGATAGTATGGGCATGTAGATATCTGATGGTAAGGTGTTTTTGGTTCTTTAAGGTATGAGCCTAACAGTGGTAGATTATGTTTGTAATTGGATCACCTCTATAGTGATTTCCACGGCAACTGGAACTGGACTAATAATCATTTCCAGAAACAGTTTAAAAAGCTCTCTGTTCCTTTATAACCTTGACACCATTCATTTAGAACTTTTTCTTGACTTGACAGTTGCCTCTTTGCATAGTTTGAGAAGGAAACCTCGTTGTATATTTCTTTAGTTTGTACTCCCTGGTAACTAATGATGCAGAACATTTTTTTTCTTGTGTTCATTGCCTGTTTTTTCTTCAATAAAAATGTGTCCATTTAGATCATTGGCCCATTTATCATTTGAAATATTTTATACACTGATATTTATGTCTTTGTCTTCTTCATATTACAGCCATCAACCTTTTTTTGGTGAATAACTAGCAGAGACTCTCTTCCATTTTATTGGTTGTCACTTGATTTTTTTTTTAATTTAAAGTAATCCTCTTTGTCAATTCTTGTTTTGTTTTCTGAACAACTGGACTCCTATTCCATAAACCATTGACAGATCTGGAATACTTTTTTCTGGTAGTTTCTAAGCTTTAGGTCTTATAATAAGTAATATGATCCATTCTGATTTATTTATCTATTTATTTATTTATACATGTAAGAGGTAGTGATATGGGTTCAGTTATGTACTGGAAAGTAGCTAGGTTTCCTGGGATCATCTGTGAAAAAGTATGTCTTTTTACATTGTATGATTGTAGCAACAATTATACAGTCTGGTGGCTATAGCTGTGTGATTATTTCTTTGTTCTGCTCTACTGCATTAACCTGTGCATCTGTTTTTAATGCCAGCATTTGTCACTATGGCTATATCATGTATTTTAAAGTCAAGAATGGTGATCCTCCCCTGCCCCTCACGTTGCTCATTTTGATTGCTTTTAGAACTGGGTCTGCTCCCTGAGGGATAGAACTTTAGGAATATTTTTCTGTTTCTAGAAGATATTGATATAATTTGATGCCAAGAGACAGGCCGTAACTGCATGCAGCATCCAGGAGGGAATAAAGTAGTCTTCTCCAATGAAACACTTTGTTCTGGGGTTAGAGCATCCTGCCTTTCCAATACTGTCATTTTCTTTCCTTCATAACAAGTCCTTCCCAAGCTACTTTAAACCATTTTATTCTTAATAATCATAATATAGAACAGCTGTACAATAATCCGTCAGGCATAGGGCCTTTGTTTACTTAAAAAAGTTTCTAAAATTAAGAACTTTTCAATTTCACTTTATTTTTATGAATATTTTTAAGACTTTTTACATGCATTCTACATCACTTCCATCCATCTAACCCTGCCCTACTCTCCCCAGAACTTCCTCTTGTCCTCCTAAATTTAAATTATCTCTTTTTTAATTACTCATTCCTCTTATGTACGTGTGTCCAGAGTGCTTGAAATTGGCCAAACTAATATAGGAGGTCCTCCCTCTCTTGGTAGCCATTGACTACCTGAAGTTCTTCATACTGGCTAAAGGAACAGTCCATCAAGAGAACATTACAATTCCTAACATTCATGCACTGAGCACTTGTGTACCCATTTTTAAAATTAATTTTTAATTAATTAATTGTATGTGTATGCACAATTTGCCTGTATAAATATTTGAACTATGTGTATGTCTGATGTCTGTAGAAGCCAGAAGAACGTTATGAATTCATGGAACTGGAGTAACAAATGGTAGTGAGCCAACATGTCAGTGCTGAGAGTAGATTCTGGATCCTCTGTAAGAGAAACCAATCTTCTTAACCCCTTATCCCCTTTCCAGTTTGAGGTGCATCCGATCTTATAAAACCAACACTATTGGATATAAAGACACAGACTGACACATGGAATAATCGTGGGTGACTTCAGTAGACCTTTCTCACCTATAAATAGGCCACCCAGACCCCACCACAAAAAAATTAACAAAGAAACATTAAGTGGCATTCTAGGTCAAATGGACTCAAGGAAAGTATATAGACTCTCCACCCATTCAAGAAGAGTCTTGGCAGTCTCTGAGATACATTTAGGAAACAGAACAAGTCTTAACAGGAACAAGAAAATTGATTGATTCTATATGCTCAAAATGGAATTAAACTAAAAGGAAACTTAGAGGGTCAAAAAGAATGTCCTGCAAGAAAGGGTGTGACTCTGAATGGTGAGTGGCCACTGAATAAATCAAGAGTGGGTTTTCTAACAATCCTAGAGTCAAATTAAAATTCAAATGCCACATACAAGAGTCTGCATGACTGTGGTGGATGAAAGTGGCTCTGCAAGAGATGCTGATAGCTATACAATTTTAATTAAATATCAGAGAACTCTCAAAGGAGATGCACCTCAAAGTCTTAGAGGGAGAAGTATAAGCCAAACCCCAAACTAGCAAATGAAAATAAAAAAAAAAAAACAGCTGAAGCAGAACGTAAGGAAATGAAACAAATCAACACAAAGAATCGAGGAAACAAAGGAAGACAGACATGATTGACAAACCCTAACCAAACTAACCAAAAGGAAAAGATAAAACCCAAATTAATAAAATAGTGTCTGTCTGTCTTCACTGTTACAGAGAACAGAGGGTGGTCAGAGGAAAGAAAGGCGTGAAAAGACAGCAGAGTTAAATAAAGTTTTGTGTATGAAAGATTAAGATTCACGGAGGAGAAGGGCTTGGCTCATTTAAGCAGCTCAGAGGGCCACATTGATCACTGACACCATCCAATTTCTGAGCAGCCAAGTAGAAAGAGTGAGAAACCATCATGCAGAAGTGACAAGCAATGTCTTTCCAATCCATCAAGCCCTTTCACCACAGAAAAGGAAATGTTGGGGAAAAAGACTCATGCAGGAAGCAGAGCATGTCCTTTGGGCTTAGAAGCATTTTCTACAATCACACTTCTTTAAAAAGCTTTATTTATTTTTATTTTATGTGTGTGAGAGTGTGCATGTGTGCATGTCTGTGTACCATGTGTATACCTTGTGACCACAGAAGCCAGAAATGTGTCTCTGACTCCTTGGAGTTGAAGGTGCAGTTTGAACCACCATGAAAGTGCTGGTAAATGATCTTAGGTCCTGAGGAAAAGCAGTCTGTGCTCTACTAGCCATTGCTCCAGCTCCCTACAATTTTACTCTTCTTCTCTTGGCTGGAATAGGCATATGATCTTGTCGCAGCTTTGTGAGGACTGTGTCTCTCTCATAGGAGTGTGTCACTCCTTGTGAGCTGAACTTCAGTTTGTGCTTTAGCCAAAACAACATCACAATGACTACACAGAAGCATGGAGCAAGTTCTCAAACCAGAATGTGGTTACCATGCCGTTAACCCAGTAGCATGGAACCACCTCTGCTCTCCAAATCATGATGCCAAAGAACACAATCGTATGGGGGAAAGAGAGAAATTAGCTACAGGAATGCTATTAAACATGTAACAGAAACATTTATACTCACTAATTAAAAGAAAAGAACTTTGCGGGAGAGGTTGATCAGCAGTCAAGAACATGTGTTACTCTTTCAGAGAACAGGAGTTCTGTTCCTAGCACCCACATTGTGGGGCCCATAACTGCCTGTAATTCCAGCTGCAGGGGATCCCACATACTCTTCTGATCTGAAGCATAAACTCACAGAGGTACATATGTGTAAATAAAAACAAAAATATTTTTTTAAAGTTTTAAAGAGGGAAGGAACAATGTGTTAATCCTAGGTTCAGTTAGGCAAGTGATGGCTTAGGTAGAATCATTTGGCATATTGAGGTGGCGTGGCACTTTATGACCATGCATACACACTGCCAAAAGACACATGGACAGGAAGGCTACTATTTACAGAGACAAGAGAATCAGTCTCATAAAGATCATATGAGGCTGTAGTGCATAGATGAGCTGTTTGTGTTCACATTGAAAACACACAGCATACTACACCTAGTAGGACAGTTTTGAAGAAAAACATCTTTAAATGAAATAGCTATTTCTAAATTTCACAGATATGTGAAAGTGTTTCATATAGGCACAGAAGGTCCCAATCACTGCCCCCATCTCCAATGTGTGTGACAGTAACCTGGGGATAAAGGAAGGGTAGGAAAACACTAAATTCAAGTAATCTTCAAAAACAGCCTTGCAAAGCAGACCAGCAAACAATCCGAACTGTGCCTGCTGCTCTGGCACAACATTTGTACTAGGTCACTTCTGTCACTTACACATCTTTCCAGAGTGGGTGGGCTTTGGGAAGTTGTGGTTTGTAGAACCTCTATGTGATGAATCTGAATCATATTCATGTTCCTGACACAAATTCAGTTCCCTAATTTCCAGCTCACCCTTCCTTCTTCATTTCCCTTTCTGACACTCAGCAATGCTGAGGTTTCTAAAGTGTGATTTCACCAAACCCTCAAAATACGTGTAAAGTAATAATTCACAATGCATAAATATATTAGACGATAAACATCTGCCTGAGACTTAAGCCTGCAGCAAATCTGCTTTCCAAGAGAAAGGATGGCTGTTGTTTCTTTTGCTCATGGTGAACAATTTCAGATCTAGGTGGAAATGTGAGACCCATGCTTACAAATTAGAAAAAGAAGATGAGGAAGAAGAAAGGAAGGAACAAAGAAACAAATTAAGATCAAATTTAATATGCTCACTTTAAAATCAGTGGTAAGGTATTAGCGAGACATAGACCCCAGCTCAAACACTTTTAAACGCAAACCTGTCTTTGCTGCTCAGAAGCTCTGTGATGTAGTTGAACTTAGAGTCTCAGATTCTCTCCAGGATAAATAGGTCCATTGTGAAAGTAAAACCAGACAGCCAATGTGAAGTCCATCTGGGAGCTCGGGTCACACGCAGGACACATGCTCCATTGTTCAAGCTCTCCCCTGGATTTTATATGGGATCCGAAGGTTCCCACACTCCCAATTTCAAACCCAATTTGAAAACAAACAAGAAAAAGACCTAGGAATTGGACAGCAGGGGATTTATTACAGGTGAGACCCAGATAGGAAAATTCTGTGAAGACTGGATGCCCCAGTGGTCACACTCTGAAGGACCCTCCAAAGGGAGGTTTGTATTTGTAGGCAGACATACAGATATAGCTGAAGATTAATTTTCTAAAAGTGAAGTCAAAAAGGGGGGACTAACTACATCCACCCGGTACTTTAAATTGTGTGAGTTATTCTCACTAATGAAGAAGAACATAACAAGGAAGAAGTGAAAGAGCCAGGGAAACCACACTGGTAGACGTCCACAGATCTGGGTGTGAGATACAGAACAAAGTTTCAAACACCATGTGCCTGTCACCCAAATGAGAACGCTGAACCATCCTACCTTAGAGCAGGGCCTTTTCCTACTTGGCATCTGCCTGCTCAGCACCTCATGTGTCACACTGAAGCACTGTTTCCTGTGCATGTCACTCTTTCTGATTTTCTTTCTCTGCTCATGGCTTGCCCAAGCACCTGAATACCCGCCTAATTTCCCATTCTTTTATTTACTCTTCATTTTGAAGCTAACCAGTCCCTTTATGCCCCTTCCCATCACTTGGATTTTAAAAGTACCTTTGAGTTGAAAGATGGCTCAAAAGATAAAGAGACTTGTCATTCAAGCCTGGTAACATGTGTTTGGTTCCAAGAATTCTAGTCAAAGTGGGGGAACCGCATTGAGCCCATGGTTTTCCTCTGACGATCACATGTGCACTGTGACATGTGAACGCAACAAATGACAACAATAATGAGCCTATTCATTTCCTATTGTTTTTACTCCACAATCAAAACGAGTTAAAAATGATCTGATAAAATGATGTTTTATTTTTAATAACAGTACATAATCCAATGTCTATTAAGAGCTACATCACAGTGGGTTCTATGTTAAGTATTTCTGGGTTTGATTTTGGTT
This sequence comes from Sigmodon hispidus, assembly GCA_004025045.1. Classification (NCBI taxonomy): domain Eukaryota; kingdom Metazoa; phylum Chordata; class Mammalia; order Rodentia; family Cricetidae; genus Sigmodon; species Sigmodon hispidus. Next base: position 22,783 of record PVIH01019258.1, on the reverse strand, counting down.
TTGATGGGTTTCTTTTTTTAAAAAAAAATTCGATTATCCCCATATGGTATTGGGATGGATGACTATGTATTTCTCACCTTCCTGCTTCTACCTCTCAGGTTTTAGGATTATGGGCATACACAACGATGCCTGATTAGTGCCGTGCTGGACTTGGATGTAAGGTTTGATGAATACTGGGCAAACACTACAAACTGAGTCACATTCCCTGCCTCATATGCTAAATATCTTTACACACTTTCTTTCATGGGTTCCCCAAACTTGTCCACAGTTTAAGAGTATATACTTCTTCATCTATAGCAAGCTAACTGAAACTTAGAGATGTTACCCTAGTCCAAGGTAACAGCAGGATGATCCCCAACTAGACCATAGTGACTGTGTAGTCTCAAACTGAAAGGTCTTGTTTGTGAGGCCTATCTGGACCTCATTTTTACAAATGAGTTACACAACTGCTCAGGAGAGCCGTGGGGGTCAGAGATGTAATAAACATCCGTGTCATCCAAAAGTGCCTGACAGAAGTGAGATAACTGGAGATCTATGAATTTCTAAGGCATTTTCCTGATGAAATCATACTACTACACTTCTCACTGACAAGATAGCATATTATCTTATGCTACTGTGTTTTTGCTTACTCCTCACAGTAGCTTCTGTGAGATGCACAATATTACCTAATATTTTGTATTATTTGTTTTATGGAATTAATTTTGAACTCGGGTTGAAAATTAGCAAGTTCAGAGTTTGTCAAAGTATTGACTTTTGTGACATTCTGTCCTTAAACTATTTTATTCCTTCCTGGAATAGGAAAGAAGTTGAATAATCAATATACAATAGAAGGGGAGGAAGTGGGATAAACATTCAGATTGCTATTGAACAGCTCTGTATGTGTTTATTGCTCTCCTACAATGATTAGGGAACCAACAATGCTAGAAGATGGCTCACAGGGGTCTATCATGAGACCTCTCCACACACCTCAATACTAACAAGGGCAGTGCGAGGAGGTGTCTCTAAGGGGAGGTTCCACACAGCTTTAAGACATCATTTCTGTGCTGCAGTTTACGTGGATAAGGGATAAGTAAATTAATCTTCATTATCAGCCAATCAGATAGCAAGAGCCAAGCCTACATCACCACTCCCCTGGTACAGGAAGGGAACCACCTCCTTCTCAGAGCATCGGCTTTCTTACAGAGCCAGGTGCACCCCTGACAGGTTTGGCAGGGACAATGATTTTCAGCCTGCAAGTTGCTTCTGCTTACGTTTGCTCACGGCTCTTGATGAGGGGCAAGTGTGATTAGACAAATCGGATTGTGTATAATCTGGTCCTCTTTCCCTTAGCCATGATTTATTCTGACAAGGGAAGCTTAAAAGCAACAGGTAAAATATGATAAACAGCATCCATCATTGCATTGGGGAGCCCAGCTAAAAGCTTTCTGTCATTGCTAATAATAGTGTTTAGTTTTCTGCTTCCCCTAGGGTTGCATTAGTGCCAAATGGGACCAACTGGGAATGGTGGACTTTCAGGAATGACTACCCATGTGGTTCTTGGCTTCAACAAAAACTATTTTCAGCACCACCTTCATCTTTGAAGCTGACATGTGTCTAAACAGAGGTCAGAGGCATCATGAAAACTGATGGATAGCACAGGGTCCATTTGTCCATTCTCGTATCTGACTTATTTTACCTAACCAGCCCTCAGGGTTGTTCCTGAAAGCTAACCTGAGTCTTCCTGGCACCCATTCTGAAGTGAACTGTTCCCCCTGAGTCATAAGACTGACTTTTTTCTTTAGAGGTTGATAGCTTCTTTCTGGCCTCTCATTCTATAGACCATAGGAAGAATGTTCCACCTGGACCTGTAGAAGCTCATCTCTAGCCCCCAAAAAGTAGTTTTACAAGGCTCCATCAGGGTGCTTAGCTAAAAACAACTTCATGGGAGAAAGGGCTGGTTCATGCCATCTCTAACATTTATATATCAGACTGAGTATCTTCCCAAGTTCTTTTCCAGGATTCAAGCAAGGAAAATCAGGCAAAAGCCAGAAGCAAGAATTTCTTAATCACCTGCATCACATTGTCTAATGTTCTCATGGTTAAAGTGCATCAGATGTTTCACCCCAGAGCAAAGTGCATTGGTCCTACAGGGGTAACACCTGTTCACAATCCTGATGCCAGACCATTAAAATACCAAAGAAATACCACACAGGAAGTCTGAGCTTACAAAATCAGGGCTGCATGAAATTGTTATGGACATCCATCAAGGTGGCTTAGTAGGGTAAAAACTCTAGCTGTCAAGCCTTATAACATGAGTTCTATCCAGGGACCCACATCATAGAAGACATTCAACTTCTGCAAGTTGTCTTCTGACCCACACAGACACAGACACATGCACACAGAGGCATTCACGCATGCATGTGCACACACATACGCATGCTCAGTATCCCCTCCAGAACCATGTTACCCTTTGTGGTGAAGCCTGACCATGTATCTTGCCCCTTTAGATCTTTACAGAGATCCATGAGGGAAACTCCATCCTCTTTATGCAAAGGCACCTTGGCAGAAGAATAGGCAGAGGTAGCCAGCTGGATGCTTGTCAAAGGCTCAGAGGAGTACGAAGCCCTCACTCCTGTGAAATAAGAGATGCCAGAATGATATAGAAGAAGAAATCAGTGTAAAATAAAACCACAGTGAGCAACTTCTTCAGCCAGTCTTTCTAGGCACATTAACTACACTTCAAACATGACTATGGCCTTGGAAATTCACGCATCCCTTTAAATGGGGTGAAGAAGTGGGAGAGTGGTGAAAAGTTCACAGATCCTTAGGGTTTCAGCATCACAGTGGAGTTAATGATGCTTTCAGAAGGCTGGTTTGGTCCTGAAGAAGTCAGCAAGAAGTTCTCATTCATTGAAATGAATTAATGAATTAGTTATCAAATGTGAATTGTTAGGACCACACCTGGTATTTTGTATTCTGTTCATACACACACACACACACACACACACACACACACACACACACACACACGCACATACCTGCCATACCTGCTCATCTTTGAGGCCATGGTATGAGACAACACAGCCCTGTGTGTGCCTGAATCATTAACCTGACATGACTTTGCATCTTGTATGTAAAACGGAGATGTCTGTAATTGACCTGTTGTCTCCTCACTTCTTGGAAACAGATTCAGCCATTAATCAATTATCATTATTCCAGTCATCACTGCTATTTTTTAGTAGTAGAGGTAGAGATAAAAGTTGGAGTCTATGATCCAAGCATTATTGGGTCAGTGGGACAATAGGACTGTCTGCTCCCTGCCCAGGGAGGGGATGGGGAGTTGCAGAGAAGAAAAATGACCAGATGTGGTGGGAGGGGGAAGGGACCTTGAATAAGGATATACAGGGATGGGAAAAAAATTCAGAGGGAAAGCTGAACACAAAGAAAATATATGTGTAGCAATTTTATTTGCATTTCCACCCTTGATAAGCCATGCTTATGATTCTTATCCTCTGTATAGTTATTGTTAACTCTTCCGCATTTTAAATTCTTTTTACTGTTTTTTTGATAAATGCAAAATAAAGAAAAAAAAAGTTGGAGTCTATACATTTTCAGATCAAGACTCTGCTTCTAGATGAAACAGATGCCATAAAGTAGTTGATCTAAACTGAATTCAAGGCTCTAGGATGGAAGAAAGATTCTACCTAGTTCATGTAGACTGACTAGTCACAGCCCTTAGCACTGCCTCTAACCTTCCAAAGCTCTGGAGTTGATGTCTCATGGGAGCACACGCTGCTGTTTCCTTGTCTGGTGCCTATCTCCCAGAAAGGCTCTAGTTCCAGGCCCGTGGACAAGATTTTTTTTTTTAGGGTCCTTCATAAAGATTACCTTAAAAGTAACAACCAAAGTTTAAACTTTTTTTTAATTGAAAATTTGCAGAAAGTGGCTGAAATAAGCATTTTTTCATGTTTTGTTCTTTATTTGTGTAGAAGCCATGAAGAACTGCTCATAAGTTGTTAATAAAGGAGGTTTATTAACCTACCTTTGTGTTTGTTGTTTGTTGTTTGTTTGTGATGAGGTGTCACTCTGTAACATAGACCGGTCTCATACTTAACTGCAGCCCTACTGCCTTACCCTCCTGAGTACTGGGATTGCACACTGATTTAAGAGTTTTAGTCCTGCTCTCTTCCTCTTCTCCATCATGGCGCAAGATCAACATGAAAAGGAGAACTCCATCCGGGAACTTCACATCCGCAAGCTCTGCCTCAGTATCTGTGTTGGGGAGAGTGGGGACAGACTGACCGGAGTAGCCAAGGTGTTAGAGCAGCTCACAGGCCAGACGCCTGTATTTTCCAAAGCCAGATACACCGTCAGGTCCTTTGGCATCAGGAGAAATGAAAAGATTGCTGTTCACTGCACTATGCGCAGAGCCACGGCAGAAGAAATTCTGGAGGAAAGCCGGAAGGTGTGGGAGTGTGAGTTGTGGAAAAGCAACTTTTCAGATACTGGAAACTTTGGCTTTGGGATTCAAGAACACATTGATCTGGCATCACATATGACCAGAGCATTGGGATCTATGGCCTGGACTTCTATGTGGTGTTGGGTAGGCCATGTTTCAGCATAGCAGACAAGAAGCGCAGGACAGGCTGCATTGGGGCTAAGCACAGAATCAGCAAAGAGGAAGCCATGTGCTGGTTCTAGCAGAAGTATGATGGGATCATTCTTTCCGGCAAATAAACTTTATCCAAAAAGCCAATAAAATTTTCTCAGAAATGAAAAAAAAAAGAGTTTTAGTCCTTTTTGGTTTTGTCATCCGGGGTGTGTAGGGGCAGGAGCAGGGTAGCATGTAGAAAACAGCCGAGGAATATTGGCTGGGCTGCACAAAGACAGAAGAAGCAGACCTTTCTTATTGTCATTATCTGCACTACAGATTCCCAGGCTACCTAGCTAGGTGCCCTGGAGAGAACCAGTGCCTGCTGAGGCTGCAGTCCTTGATAACCACACTGCCAACTATTGCTTGTGGGGGTTGGCCATATTGGAGCTATATGCCACATTCTTGCTTTCAGTGCTCCATGGATTTCCCCCTCTTCGGCCTCATTCCAGCCTGTTGCTCAGCACTCACTTGTGTCTGCATTTGGTAACATTGTGAGGTTCAACAGTGCATCACAGACATGGAAAGCTGGGATCTCTTTGACAATAGACTCATGCAGTATCCAAGAGACCATGTCAGGGACAGTGTTTTAGCCGTGGAGACTTTCACTATGTCTAACACAAATAGAAGTGAAGTCAGTGGCCTGTTAATATTCATGGTCTTTAAGGAAATCACCACTTTTCTACACAGCAATGATCAAGGGAGTAAAAACCCCTTAGAGAAACAGGATATTTGTATAGATTGTCTCCCAGCCAATGAGATATCAGTGTACTTCTGTGAAAATCATTAGGAGTTTTTCTTAGGCTACTTCTGTCTAAAATGTCAACTGTATCTGACTGTGAACATGATGATGAATTCTTTGTAGCTTAATGTGCTTTAGTTCAGCATGCACATAAGACTTTTGTCCATTGACTGCTATCAGTGCATCAAGGGAACAGACAGGAAGCAGGGAATGATATGTCATCACTGGGAACTTCTCATTACGTGTACCACAGAACTCATTAGAGATTCACTAGCACATGTTTAGTTGGTTCCCAGAGGGCTGGCAAAAAAAAAAAAATCTTTGAAGGAGATAACAATGAATTTGCCTTGGAGTTGAAAATATATTTAGTAAATTTTAGAAAAACATGGAAGAAGAATAACTCTATAAATGAAGATTTACTGGTGTAGGAACCTGTGACTTTGGAAGACAGGGGAAGTAGCTTTTATACTCATTACAAAGACTGCTTTGGAAACTAGGGAAGAGAGGGATGTGAAGGACACAGAAATGAAATCCAAAGCCTGTTCTGCACATGGGTGGAAAGATCTCTACTCTAGTCTGGGGGTTAGAGGTTGACTACTAAAAAATAATTAGCAATAACAATTTTATTTTGAGGCAAATTCTTATGTAGGCTTGTACTGGCTTTTAGAAATTGCCTGTACCAGCAGATATGTGTTGACATGAACATTTTTGAAAATTTATTGAACAGTTTCCAGACAATGGGTCTAACTAAGACAGGCCGATATCAGAGAAGAAAACCTCCTATTCTCACAAGTTGCTCATAGCACTTCATGTTCCCTTATTTTTCCAATGTTTTGAGACATAATTAGGTGTGTGTATTACTTATTTTGTAAATATTGACATCTGACATGTTGGTTATAGAATCTGCTTAAGATAAAATGGTGCCACAACTGTTGTGGGTAACACTTTATCATCAATCATTTCCGAATACAAGCCTCGGCGTAAACAAAAATGTTACAAGCCTTTCTATCTAATTGATTATGCACACTGATTACCTTTTTAAATAAATCCTACTGGCTTCATGTGCAAGTTTTTAGTAGTTGAGAACAGGGCATAGATGCCCATGAAGATGTAAATGTGAAGGGCAGAGGGCAACTTTCAGTATTAATCCTCAGGCTCTGACCTGTTTTCTTTTAAAACAGTCTTCAGTAGCCTGAAACTCACAAATTTTATTGACTGGCAGGCCAGTGAATGATCCCCAGGAATATATCTGTCTCTACCTCCTCAGTGCTGGAAGAATATGTGAACCATAGGGCAGCTAGATTTTCTTTCTCTCTCTCTTTTTTTTTTAATGTGCATTCTGAGGATTACACTCAGGTTTCTATGATTGCAAAGTGAGCTCTTCTTTCATTCAACCATCTCTACTTTCTTTAATGTTTATATATAAACAAGCACTCCTCTGAGAAGCATATTTTCCCACACACTTCTGGAGATGAGTGTGGTCAGGCCCACTAAGGCCACAGGGCCTAGTCCATACCTACACTTATGCATGTCACTTTAACCTTCTCTCCATTTGCATTATGTGAGTGGACTGATATCTACAATGGCTGAACAGTGGATAAACAGAAAGGCTATGGCATCTTTCCAAAAATGGGATCATGCTACGTTTTTAAAATATAAATGATTAAATACATTCTATTTTAACCTAACAGCCCAAAGGCAATTCATGGCATGGCCTTCTCCCTTCCAGTATTTGCTCAAATATATACCTACAAAACTTTTAAACGTGGTCATGTAGAACAGTCATCTGTTGCCACCCTCACATTTCAATTTCAATCTTTTGTCTCTATTTTATACAGGAAGCATTTCCCATGTGGTGAACCAATGAAGAAAGCCACATCAACCCTCCTCCTTCCTTGATGCCTGAGGTTGAAGTTATATTTAGTTTGCCCTCCATCAAAGTTACATATATATATATATATATATATATATATATTTATATATATATATATATTCCCAAAGCACCTCATTCCAGCTATTTTTTGTCAATTTCCATCTTTTATTCTGTGTGGACATTCCTTACCCATATGGTGCTCTTGCAATCACACATGGGTACCACACTCAGTTTAGGGAAGAAGGCTGGGTCTTCTCGCTTCAGAATTTCACAGAAAATACACACTCAGTCCTCACAAGTGCTCAGTGGTGTTTTGTGGGCCACTGTCTTTTTGGAGACATTAGTTATTTTTATTAAACAGAGGGTTTTTTTTTTTTTTTAAATGAGCATATGGGGCTTGGCTTGCTCTGCATTCTTCATCTTAGGAGTGTGTGTTCTTTTCTCATTTTCATAGTAAGACCTCCCCCATACATACTCCCAGTTGGGCATGTAGTATTCCTGGCTCACTCTTTCTTACTCTAAAAAATTAGTAGAAATGATTCCATCACCAGACTGCTGGCATCCAGGCACGTTGCTAGGAGGGAACGTGAGGCAAAACTAATTTCACCACTCTAAGAGAGCTGGAGTTTCCTCCTCAGAGCACTAAAATAATTTTCTTGCCTCCTTTAGTTCTTCTCTCCCTCCTTCCTTCTGTTCTTGCTTCTTTTCCACTTTCTGAATGTCAAGTGCACATAATCAGATTGTAGATTCACCACTGAGGTTCATGAGAATGCAGGAGTCCACACACAAACCACATCCTTTATTTGCCAAATTATTTATTTAGTCTCCTTTCATAAATATACTTAAGCCTACCGTGAAAAACAGATGTTAGGAACTGGAACACAACTCAGGTCTCACCGTTTCTCTCGTTTGCATCTTGTGCTTTCTAGACCCCCACGGGAGGCGACACTCGGGCTTAATGCTCAATATTCTTGGGCAGACATGCTGGCATGATTTTAATACATAAATGCTTTCATGTGTTTTTATCTGAGTGTTCTTAACTTTACAATATATGTCATATGCAGTCTTTCAGGATGACTGTATTTACTTAAAAATGTTATTGCTAAGTTTTAGCCCCATCTCTGTGTATCAGTGATATTAACTCATTTCTAGTGGTGCAAAATGTATGGTGGTTCATTTGTCTTCTTCAAAATTGCTGCCAGGGCATAGCAAGGTAGTAGTGTGATGGCTGGCATAATGGAAACTCTGAGTTCAGTCCCCAGCACTGTAAAAGAACAGGATTCCTTTGCAGGTTTTGCTTTGTTAGAGTCCTGATTTCTTTAAATCACAGAAGAATGGGCATGAGGTTTCCATGTCGACCATGTCTGCAGACTTGTTCAGTATCTCCCTTTCCTCTCTATCAGGTCTTTGTTTTTTATTCTGTTAAGCTTATGCTTTTCTTTTTTACTGGTTTTTAGAATTTCCATACAAGTTCTGAATTATTTTTTGTCAACTGCAATTATAGAAAATCTCCTCCCCCCCCCATGTTGAAACCTGCCACTCATTTCTTCAACTATGCAAGTCACTCTGAAAGTTTGTGATTTTTTTCCTTCCCTTGGGGTAGATTTAGCAAGATGTGGCAGGAAGCAGGTAAACTCAAGAGAAAAGGCTAGTTTGTAAGGACAGACTAAAAGGATAGAGGTCTTGCAATGATTTCTACCTGCTTTTCTCTAGAACTAGTAAGAAATCTATAGCAAGGCAGTCAACATGGGAGACAAGTTCATTGGATGGTGGAGACTGAGGATCCCTTGACTCTGTGACCATAACAGTAGGTGGTTCCTCTGAGGCCTTGGAATGTTAGGGCTGATGGTGAGCACTGCACTTCAAGTCTGAAAGCCAGTAAACAGCAGCACTCTGGGCTGACCAGTATCTCAGCTCCAACCATGAGTCAGAGGCCTGTTCATTCCTTCCTCTGCCTCCTTCTGTTGGCCTATAGCATCTTGGATGATGTTCATATGCACTTTACTGGACTAACAGAAGGAAATAACACTCTCTTCTTGGGACAGATACATCCAGAGTAACATTCAGAGATCTAAACATTCATTACCTAGGCTGATATATAAACATCATAAACATACAAAAAGGATATTTAATAACCTTTTTAGGGGGAGGACAAGGCCTCCTATAGCTCAGGTTAGCCTCAAACTATCTGTGTAGCTGGCTTATGACTTCTGGTATTCTAGCATCTTCTAGGTGCTGGGGTAACAGGTGACTGTTGCCTGGTGTCTGCAATGCAGAATGAACCCAGGCAAGCATACCACTCATTGAGTTATGTCCTCACCTCATCTTCAGTGATTCTTAACATAGCTTTAACATATGAATAGTCAGTCTCATGAACATTACATTTTTAATTGAAGAGAATCTACCCATTCATTAACTATCAGATTGGAGACTGGGAACAAAGTGTCCTGGGTAGAGGTGTTTGAAGGGACATATGAGAGTGGGCAACAGAAAGAAGGTCCTGCTGTATCTCACATTAACACCTTCCAAAGTTATTTTGAGAGACTTTGGTCTAAAGGCCCCTTCCAATCTACAGAGTCAAGTCTCTGGTGCCTTCCACCCAGCGTTTTCTCATGGGCAAATGAACAGACAGACCACGGGGGAGCCCACGGCAATCAATCTAAGAGCTTCGAAACATAGGACAACTGTCCCAAGACAAACAAGTAATAAACTAGAAAGAGTCCAGGTGGATATTTCTGTAGCACTGGATTATGAGGCCAGATGTGATCTAGCTAGGCATGAGTCAGGGTTATGTGCAATAGCCACCAGCATTGCTAAAATAGCACAGGACACTTTAGAGCTCTTCGGCGTTTATACAGACACATATGGATCCCTGTATGCATTTATATAGCATGCATATAAACTGATGAATGCCTTTTTTATAGCACATATACAGATTCATGCACATCTTTGTGTAGCAAGCATGTAGAGATGTGTGTGCTTTTATATACCATGTATTTAGACTCCTAAATGCCTTTTATAGCCTGAATGTAGACCTATGTATGTATATACCTTTGGATAGCAGTCATATAGACATGTGCATGCCTTTGGATACAAGTTATATAGACCTGTGCATGCCCTTGAAAAGCAATTATATAGATCTGTGCATGCCTTCCAATAGTATACACGCCTGTTCACAGAAAAAAAAAGATGTCACCACAGCAGAACTTGCTTCTGGCAGCAACTTTGACACCTTCCAAAGGGACACATGATTGCTTCTTGGTTTCTTTCTTCACAAGGTATTAATTAGCCCCTAGGGAACAAAACCATAAAGTGGCTTATAGCTTAGGGAAGTAGTGCCTTGACTCTTCCTCTTAGCCAGAGCACTGATAAATGCTTTTAATTAGTCTTATGACTCTCTTATTGAAATATATGTCACTGATCCTAAGTACCAATTGTCAGAGAGTCCCCAGTCCTCAATGGAGGGCTACTAGGGCATTGCTTAGCCTGTCAGGTGGTACCTTGGACTGCCTGCTAATCCTTCTAGCCTCCTTCCTGGTAGACTTCACTTCCATTTCAGTCTAGTTGCACCGATATGTAACAGTTCTTAAGCCATGTTGTCCCTGTTTGAGTTCCCCATGCCTCCATATAGATGTCTTCTGCCTAGAAGTGTATTTCCCCAATACCCCTTTTAGAAGAGTGCCCAGTGTTCATCCCTTACCAAAGCACTCCATGTTTATGGATAGTACAGCTAGAGCTGTTATCTTAAGCCACAGGTATCTGCCCACAGCAGGGATGTGAGGGTATCTTAAAGAACCTACTCCTGCCTTTCTTGCCAGTCTCAGCATGCAGCTCTCAGATGAAGGGCAAGGGGATCCTAGTGGTAGGAAAGAAACTGAAGTAGAACCCAGGACTGGGGATATTTGTGTCTGTCAAAGTACATCTTTTTCTGTCTCTACTTTAGACCAGGGTGTCCACCCTCACTTTTAAGGACCTTAATAGACATCTAATCCTGATGTTTGGAGTAAACTAAGTCTACTCTTTTACAGAAGCAGATTACCCTTTATCAATCACTGTGTGGAGGTCAGCAAGTGTCCCAGGTCACCCTCTCTTCAAGCTTTGCTTTCTTTTTAAAGCAGAAATGGTACAACGGTACATTTCACAAAACTTTCTTTTGATAATTAATGCCTGGTGTGATGTACACCTGTCAGAAGGCAACAGGAATCAGGAATACCTCAACTTCAGGACCAGCCTCCATTTCCTAGTATGAAGCGAGGAAGAAAGAGAAGAGAACTAAGAAGGCACTTAGATGAAGAAGAAAGGAATGTATAGATGCATACACTGACTTAACATTGCCATGCTAAAAATTAGTTGTTTTTATACAACAAAATGAGTTAAGCACTCTACAACCCAATTTCTGCTTTTCACTTGGATGCTTACCAAGAACCATACTTGTCCTTAACATTTTAAATGGTCTTAGATTACCCTTTGGAACTGACACCATAGTGTTTAGAAAGATAGGAAGGCTGTCAGGCAAGTGGGCTATGTCTGTAGTTCAGTTGGTAGACTTCTTGCCCAGGGTGCACACTGCTCTGGGTTCCTTTCCTAGCCTGTGTAGAATGGATATTGTGGTGCATACCTGCAGTCCTAGTGCTTAGGAAGTAGAAGCAGGCATTTCAGGAGGTAAAGGTCACCTGCAATCCTAGAGCTGAGGAAGTGGAAGGTAAAAGTCATCCTTGGATGCATAGCAAGTCTGAGGCCAGGCTGAGTGACATAAAACTATCTAGAAATGATGGGAAGAACAGAAAAGAGAAGGTGAAGAGGAAAAGGAAGACATGAGGAAGGGCTAAGGGAGGAAGGGAAAGGCCATCATTTTTACAAAGACCTGAGTTCTAATCCTATCTTTATGGATTGATCGTTTTTGGTCTTTGAAACATAACCCAAGGCTCTGGTTTCATTCTTCTTTGAAGGATTATCTTTAGAGATTAAGCTTTTGTACTAGTGTTGGAAGAGCAGGCTGCCAATTAAGATGCAGAGCTAACCTCCTTTCCTGCTTGCTCCCTTCCATGGGTCACGTTGCCCACAAAGGAACATGTAAAGCCACCAGTCCTTCTTACACTTTCATGTGTTTCCAGTGTTTCCTGTTTCAGCCCCTTGCTCCAGCTGTGAAATTCCCACCACATCTATCTTTGTTACCTTTATTTACATATCTCAACCCTTCAGCATCCTATCCAGATCTTTTCAAACAGTTCCTATTTAATTGCTACCAGTCTGAGTTTATTTCTCTGTTGTTATTTCTGTTTAATCTTGGTATAGGCAATTTATAATGAGGGGGACTTATCTCATGTCTCTGGAGTCTAAGAATGTTAAGAACATATCATGGAGATCTGTAACAAGAGGTTTCTGGCTGACTTAATCCCACAGTTCACATCTGCCTGCCACTACTTATCTGGACCAGCAATCCCAAAGTCCCAAAGAAACACATAGATGCTTATATTAAATTGATTCTGCTTGGCCTATGTCTCAGGTATATTGCTAGCTAGCTCTTTCATCTTAATTCGACCCATTTACATTAATCTGTTCTGCCATAACACCTATGTTACCTTACATGTTTCTTCTTGGGTGTCTGGATCATGTCTCTGTCTGACTCTGCTCTGCTTCTCCTACCTATGCTCCAATTCTTGTGCCTACTTCTACAGTACCTGCCTAGGCCAAAACAATTTTTTTAATTTAAAGAATGCTATTCACAGCGTGTAGAAAGACATTCCCACATCAGAGGTCTACTTAACATCTCCCTATGCTGCAGTAGAGCAGAGTACACCCTGTAACAGAAAAGGCATACTACCTTTATATTGAAACAGAGTCTTCTGCATCCTAAGATAGTCTGTGTAACCAAGGATAGCCCTAAAATGTTCATTCCTCCTTGCTCTTGCTTCCTGGATTCTGGGATTACCAGTTTACTGGGGCTCAGATTTGATATTTCCTACATATTAAACTAGTACTCTACTAACTGAGCCATACCCCCAGCTCTTCTGCTCTTTTTAAAAGCCACAGATACTGTCAAGGTTCCCACTCCCAGGACCTCATCTAATCCCTAGTTCCTCCCAGTGTCCCCTTTCTAATAAACATAAACATTTGTCTTTAAAGCTTGATTGCAGCACATCATCTTTGGGAGTACACTGTCAAACCACAAAGAAAAAGAATTTGCATGTTATTCCTGCCTCCAGTAGAGAGAGATATTTAAGGAACCTCAGTTCTCCAAATCTTCAGGTCTCCTTCTGATGTTAGAACACATCTCTCTTTTTTTAAAAATTTATTTTATGTACATTTGTGTGAAGGTGTCAGATCTTCTGGAACCGGAGTTATAAGCAGTTGTAAGCTGATGTGTAGATGCTGGGAATTGAACCCGAGTCCTCTGGAAGAGCAGCCAGTACTCTCAACCACTAAGCCAGTTTGACTCTCGATGGAAGGACATAAACACAGAGTAAAAGTTAGCTTTTGCAGTAAACTCTTTGACAAAGAAAGGGCTGAATGAATGTTGGCCAATGAGGAATGGGAACTAGAAAACAAGGCTGAAAGCTTTGTTTGATTTGAGGTAGGGAGAGGAAGTACGGGACGGGAGAGGGGAGGAGGGGGGGGGTTGTTTTCCTTTGACTTGCCCAGCTGGTCAGAACACATTTTGAAACAGAAACTTGGCTACAAGAAAATACAGTTTAGCACAGAGGAATTCTTACTCACCTTCATCTTCCACAAGGCTTGCCCCAAGCTGTGATCTCTCTGTAGGCAATTTCATGTCAATACATATGCAACAGAGTAAGTACCACCTGGGGGAGAGATTTCATTCCCTGGGGAAACTGGCAGGATGCTGTGCTGGGTAAACATTGGACCACTTTTGCTTATTATTACCTGAGGAGATGTCACCAAGGCATCCCAGCTCCTCTGGATTGTTCCATGTTTTTATTCTGCCGGTTTTTGTACTTTATGTCTTTTATTTTTATTATTTTATTCTCATTTTATACATTGGAGATCAGATTGTAGCAATAATAAAGAAAATCTATTTATTTGGTCCTAGAGGCAAAATTCTGAATATATATTCTTCCTTAGCAGACCCTAACCATATTGGTTGTTCCTGGTACTGGGTTTGATTAGATTTCTCGGAAGGAAGCAGCAAAGATCTGGAAATTATGTCTCTAAACTCAAGAGCAGACAGAGCAGCCATGTGCTTGCAGAGGATGTGTGCATGCATGCAGAGACTGCATTTAATATCCTGCCTAGGACCAACATGCATGCCTCAAACCACATTTGAAGTGATATGTCTAACAGAAAGATCTGGAATGTCTTAATCGATTGTTTGTGTCTCTATAATATATCAAATATTAACGTGGCATAAGTCCACACAGACTCACATGTGTATACTTTTATCAGTCTCCTGGGACAACCTTGTACAGGAAAGTCCTGAGACTTAGAGATCTAGAAAGCATATACTTTTTTCCAATCACAGTCAAGCCATGTGTATTTGTCTGACAGGAAACTGGGTTTGGGAAATCTGGATCTAGGAAGTTATTTGGGATTTGTTTGTTTGCTTTCTTTGCTATGCAGTTCCAAAGTAGTCACTTGGGAAACCGATCTAGGACTCCTTGAAGAATTTGACTTAATATTTAAAATAAAATAATTCTTTGTGTATGAATTTCCAAATATACACGTATGGTGGTAGGTTGATCCTGGGAGCAACCTCATGGGATGTAGAATCACCTAGGTGACAAACCTCTTGGGGAATTTCTAGAGGGGGTTGAAAATCTCAATCCACATAAGCACCATCCTGTGGGCTAGGGTCCAGGACAAAGTAAAAGTGAAAGAGGGCTGAATACCAGCATCCCCTTATCTCTGCTTCTGAAACATCAATGCAATGTGGTCAACTACTTACATTACCCTCCCCCAGTCAAACTGAGAACCAGAGTAAACCCTCCTTCCCCAAGTTGATTTCTTCTATTTTGTTTTTCTGTCACCGCAATGAAAGCAAGTTAAGATAACATTGACATGTACTTCAAAGGTCTTCTTTGAGCATAACCTGTTCAAATGTGTTGTCATAAATCTGTTAGCATCAATAAGACTATCACACCTGTGAGATACTTCCTATTGCCAACACAATGAACTTCTTGACTTTCAACAGCCTCTTCAGCAACTGACTCCACAACCTTTCTTGGGCTGGATGACCCAACTGTGAAACTGTGGGAGAACTGAGAAGAGCTAGGTGACATGGCATGAAAGATGCTAACTGTGTTCAGAAGGTTCAGACTTCTGCTAAGTCATTTAGTTTTCTTTTAAAGATGAGAAACTTTGAAGATGTTCCCTGTAGAAAGGGAAGGGGTGACACTAAAGGACTTTGGCAAGCTTGTGTCTTTACTATGGGTTCATTGTATCGGTGGCTCTTTCAAAAGATTTGTCCTTCACATCATGTGCATAAGGGCTCAGAGACTTCTTTGTGTCTCAGCCTCTGTATTGAGTCTCTGATGGCTAATGCTACCAACCACTTGCTGTCTCACTCATGAAATGCTCACCTCAGCATACAAGGAGACAGACAGCAAGGAGGGAACTGCACTGAGCAAAACACATGGGCACATACCTCAAGGAGCAATCATCTGAGCCACCCATTAGCAGGGACCCTCTTCAGATGCCACCATCAATGAGCTATCTTCTCCCAAGGGTGTCTTTGCTTTCTTTCTGGGTCAATGATAGTGATGCATACATGTGGACTCCTCACCACAACCAAAATGTCTTAGTCATGGCCATTTTTCACCAGCCCCACTTTAATATCAACTCCACCAAAGGCTCATCAAGGGTAGACCTCAGTGATCATCCAGATGCAGCAGCAGAACACTGAACCTGAGGGAGCCTTGGACATCTGCCAGACACAGGCCATGCAGCTCATTCCTTTCCCTGACTCTTCACAATTTCTGTACTACCCCTTACAGATTTTTTCTCTTGGAAATCTATTAACTCCAAATCTCAGTAGTGTGTATCTGTTTGGGATACTGCATCTATATAAAGATTTCTCAGGTTAAAAATATGCTAATGAAGATCAATCAAGGAATATAAAAGTCATCATAGTAAAAAAAGAAAGAAAGAAAGAAACTCTGTGATGGATCTGCAGCAACTGCCTTCTTGGGAATGGCATGAGTGACATCATGTCTCAGAATGGCACCAGTATGTTGTTCTGACCCATTATTTCTGCTTGCTTTAATTCTCTGCTGGTTTCTGAACTCATTTATTTCATTCTCTTCCTGTGTGTGTCTGTGTTCCCATGGTTTTATGGTGCTGAATCCAGGGTTCACTTCTCCACTAGATTCTGCTGTTCCTCTGACAGACACCTCCCTTGGGAGGATGTACGAAAATCTCTATTGCCACCTGTAAGCACGAGGAAGACTTAGAGGAGGAAAGAGCCTCTTCTGGCTGAACTGTTGCTTGACTTGTTCGGGTGACAGGCAAAACCTGACCATGGCACACATCATCATTTGCCCCAACCTGACTATGACACACATCACCATTTGCCCCATCTCCTACAGTGTATCCTTTTGAACACCGTTTCATCTCCTGGGACAGCACTTTTTTAGGAACCTCGCCTGTACTTTCCCAGAACTATACAGAAAGGCTTAGAGGCCCACTGATGTTCAACACTGTCCTGTGGGCTCCAGACCCACAGCTTTTCTCACACTCAGAAGGTATTGCCCACTGGGCTACAGGCTCCACAGGGAGCTAATGCCTCCCAGAAGTGAGAAGAGAAGGCAATAGAGGTCAAGGTAGCTCTGGATATTCCACCATGCTTCTCCAAGGGCTCATGACCTTGAGGGCCCACAGACTTGTCCTTTTATTTCACAGCCCTTATTCCTTTGCTCACATTTCCTGGGATAACCTGTAGGTGAATCCTTCACTGGACCCCTTTGTCATGTTTCTTCCAGGAGAAGCCAAAATTAAGAGACTAATGAGAGTATTGAACAAGCCATGAGAAGAGAGATCTACTCTGTGAGTTCCCAGCATATGAAGTGTGCATATGTTGCTGCACTACATGTGGAGATAAAACATGCTAGACTGATTTATGTTTTGTAGTTCTGTGCAAACTGAATTTCCAATATATGTAATTTTCAATAATAAAATTAAAAGTATCTGAAAACCTTACTGAATTCATTGCATTCGGATAGAAACCATGTACTTCCTTAGTTGATATTAAAATAAGAATTCCTGGGAAATTGCCAAAGTGATTTAATGAGAAAGAAAGAAAAAACATTCTGCGAACACATGTTCCTGGAACAGGTGGGAAAAAAAATAAGCCTTTCTTCCATTCCAATTGGCTCAAAGGTATAAATAGGACAGCTGAACAAGAAAGCTTGGAGGCAGACAGAATGGGTCTTGCTCCTCTGAAGGGAAATAAATGAGAACAAAAGGCAGAGGCAGGGAGATGGCGCATCTTCAGAAAAACCATCAAATTGTGCATGAACATCTGGGAACGCTGTGGTCGGTCTCATATAGCTTTTTGTTATATATAAAGTAGAAAAACAACTCTTTTAAATAGGCACTCACAATGCTTGTTTTGCATTTATACAAATACCCAGGGTAACTCACATTCTTAGAATTTTCTTGAAGAGAAACAAACAAAAAAGGCCATTAGCTTGAGTCCTTTCTGATCTGAGCTTTGCCCAGCTCTTCAATGTGCTACTGTCGGTTGTGTGTGTGTGTCTTCTGCAATTGCTATACAAAAGCTCGGGCTCCATACCCCAAGGCACACACAGAGTAAGGGCTTAATATGTGTTGAACTAACAGCTACCTAATATCTAAGGGTAGTCATTCTCCTAACAGATTTTCATAGCTGAAAAGAATTGGAAAGATGTTGGCAAGTATTGAAAGTTTGCCTAAGTTCAATTGGTTAGCAGAATGTGGCTTAAGAAAAATGTTATTTAGGAAAAGCTGTTGGAGGAGGAATTATGGAGAAATATAGGCTTCAATAAGTACATAGTATTATTTCACCTTTATTCACAATATTAAAAACTGTTCACAATATTAAAAACAACTCAAATACAGGAAAAAGTGGCAAAGTCATGGAGTGAATGCATGCAGCTAAGTATTATTCACCATTTGAGAAAATGGAAAATCTGCCATCTGCAGCAATGTGGATCAGCATAGAGACTTTTTTTTATTAAGTGCAATGAGCCACTCAAAGAATGGAAAAGACTTGATCAATGTGGGATATTAACATTCATCATTGAATATGTTAAGATTGATAGAATAGTAGCTACAGGGCTGGGATCAGGAGAAGACAGAGAGACATGTCTTGCCACTGTATCAGATGACCAGGTTTAGAGTGACAGCTTCCAGCATATGAGCTATAGCTGATGACAAGGCATTAAAATCTGTGTTACTGTGACACACATCATATCACAACAGGGAGCCCATGTGACAGTATGGGCAGCTCCAATATTTTCTTGTCCTAGTGATTGCTCTGTGTTTCAAAACACCACCTTGTCTAATTCAAACATGTACATAAAATTAGACAATAATTATGAGTGCTTGGTTTTTATACTTTTAGAACCAAATATACACATTCAGAGATACAAGTTGTCCTTGGATGGGGTAAACTGTAAAAGCTATGACATTGCTTCTCTTCGAGATTCTGGGCATGTTGGTATCCACCATAAATGAAAAATAAAAGAAACAGAAGATTAGTGGGCCATGGAAATTGTACATCTCTCTTCACTGATGTATTAGGAAAGTTACTGAAGGCCTGTTGTATAGAGGATACTCTACGTCTTACTTACCGTTTCTATTGTTGGGTCAAAATATCATGACCAAAGATCAAGTTGGGAGGAAAGGGATTAGTTGGCTTATAATTCTATTATCTCTTTTCATCAAAAGAAGTCAGAACAGGAAGTCAAACAGTGCAGAAACCTGGAGGCAGGAATATCATAGGGTTTCCCATGAATTGCTCAGTCTGCATTCTTATACAACCCCAGGCCACCAGCCTGGGGATGGAACCACTCATAATGGTCTGGGTCTTGCTCTATCAATAACTAATTTTTTTAAAATATCTTACAGTTAGGTCTCATGAAGGCATTTTCTCAATAAAGTTTTTCTCCTTTCAAATGACTTTAGTTTATGTGTCAAGTTGACATAAGACTGGTCAGCACACTCTATTAATGACTGTAAATTGGTACATTACATATTTTTTAGCAATTGAAAGGATTGTTTCCTTCTCCTCTAGGAGCATGAGGTATTTAGCTCACAGCCATCATGGAGTCCCTGCTTCAAACTTTGATATGAGAAATTACTGTCTTGGAATAAAGTCTGTGTTAAAACAGAACAATCATGAACTGATGATAAATGTTCTGCTGAGACCCCCATCAGGCAGATACCCATGAGAGACCCAGGAGAATATACTAGAGAGGTGGTTGCTGAGCCTCACAGTTCAGGTCCATGGCAAGGATATTTAGATAAGTTTGGTAGATCTTCAAGACTCTTCATAGTGCAAGAAGCATGGAACTCTCTGTTTTTGAGCTGATTCTGGGCCAAGAGTTGTGTGTACATGCTAACTGAATACTTACTTATTTTCATAAATATTCTACAAAACAAATAACTTTTTACAAGAAATAAAGCTTAAGGAGTGTGATTTAGATACAAATTCTGTCATGATTTCCATAAGAAGGATTGGTATTTAGATTTGTATGTGGAGGTATTATCAATTTCTGCGCAGTTTTTTTGTGGAATGAAAAGTCATCAACATACATGGCTGGACCACATACTTGGAGAGGCCCTAGTGAGCAAAATCAAAGAAATAAAAATTACCAAGGAGATAAACCATAGGGTGTGACAGTCCACAGGAAAGATGGTATCTTAATTCTCTAGACTGGAAACCTTAGGTAGGATTTATAGGCACTGAGAAACTGAAGACCCTGTTATCCTTTGGTGTGTGTGGAGGGGTGCATTTGGGAAAGACATGTGTATGTATCTGTGCATGTGTGTTGAGTGGAGGTTATTGCTGTGAACTCTGTCTATGTGTATGAAAGTTAGAAGACAACTTCTTCAGAGTTTAAGTTTTCTGGTGTCTTTTATTTATTTATTTATTTATTTATTTATTTATTCATTCTTTCATTCATTCATTCATTTAATTTTGAGATAGTCTCTCTATGACCTGAATCTCACCAATTAGACTAGTCTGACTGGCCAATGAGCCCCAAAAATCAATCTGCCTGTCTTCATCTCCTCAGAACTGAGATTACAAACATCCCCTCTGGATTTGTATTGTGAGTTCTGGGGACTGAACTCAGATCTTCGTGTTTGTAGGGCCAACACTTTACCCTCTGAGCTATTTCTTCAGTCATAAAGTGAAGCTGTTAAGTCAGAAGAGTAGCCAATTCACCCAGCTAAAGCCACAAGACAGAGTTGAGTCTGCTACCTCTGTATAGTAGAGAAGGAAACATCCAGCCATCTGCTAAGTGCTTCCCACTTTATGTCACTTGAGCCTATGGAGAAACAGTTCCTGGAGTCACTTGTTCATTTGTCCTATTGTGTCCTGATGATGGGTTTTCTTTTTTTTTAAAAAAAAAAAAAAGAGAGTGTTTATTCTTTGATAGGAAAAGATCCAGCAGGCCTTTGCTGGTGGATATGGCTCCTGTCACAATGGGGTACCTCATGGAAGCTCTCCTTGGAGAATTCAGCCTTCTCAGGTCAAAGAGAACTCATCCAGATTGCTAGTTGCTCAGCAGGCTGAGCAGAGCATCTCACCACAACTGTCAGCCCAAGAATACTGGGGTGAGGTACCAAATTCACCCCAAGAGCGTGTTCCATTAGCCAGATGGAGCTTCAAGCTGTCGCCGGCTCTTGCTGTCTTACACATGAGGCTTGCTAGACAAAGAAATATTGATCACCAGCCCAGCCCTTGGGAACTGAACAGCCACACTAATGCTGGCATGTCTTGTATTCCAGAGAAGGAGCGAGGTGTGAGAGGGTTCCTGAGGTCATATCCGGGAATTGCTGTCTGTGTCTAGCCTCCTTCATAGTCGTCAGAACTCCTAAGAAAGTTGCAGAGTGTATCCAATCATGGCCACTGATGAACACACTGGCTCTGGGTTAGTGGAATACTGATAGAAGGGAGAGAATGGGGTCTGTCTCTGCTAAAAAATCCAACCAACCAGAGTGCATCTGCCTTACATAAGAGCAGTAAGGCAACAGGACAGATGATGTGGGAATCTTCAGGGTCACCAGTTATTTCTGGGAAGCACTGAAGGGCCAGCAGGTGATCTTCTCCAGAAAGTGCTGTTTTTCTGCCTTCCTGTGCAGAGGCCCTATTCTATCTCATACTATAGCTTGCAGCATCCTGTTACCGAGCACACCCAGGGTTGTTCTGGCTCCCAGAACATGTGGCACTAAGGCAGGTGAGGCTCCCAAATTCCCCTCAGGTCACTGACTTTCCAGTCTCTCTTTCTGTCCTTCCCTGAACCCACCAGTGCATGCAATGGTGCATGTTCTTAGCTGTTTCCTCTTTCCCCCTCTGACATACCCTAATTTTTAATGTACCAACACCACTTTCCACTCCAGTCAGTGTGGAAAGTGCAGGTAGACCCTCCCATTAAATTTTATACTGAATAGATTTATCTTAACTTGACATGAGCTATTGTCATTGAGAGGAGGGAACTTCAATTATAAAAAATGCCTCCAAAATATTGGGCTATAGGCAACCTTATAGAGCATTTTCTTAATTAGTGGTTGATATGGAATGACCATCTCATTGTGAATGGTGCTGCCTCTGGGCTGGTGGTCCTGGGTTCTGTATGAGAGCAGACTGAGGAAGCCAGGAGGAGCAAGTCAGTAACCAACACCCCTCCATGGCCTCTGCAGTTCCTGACTTGTCTGAATTTCTTCCCTGACTTCTTCCAGTGATGAACAGTGATGTGGAAACATCAGCCAAGTAAACACTTTTCTCCTTAGGTTACTTTGGGCATGGTATTTCTTCACAGCAACAGTGACCCTAACTAAGATATTTTGTATGTTTGTGATTATGTTTAATATATATGCATGTATGTATGTGTGTGTATATGTGTATATGTATATTGTGTTTGTACATGTGTGTATGTGTGTGTATATGTGCGTATGTGTGTGTATATGTGCGTATGTGTGTGTATATGTGTGTATGTGTGTGTATATGTGTGTATGTGTGTGTATACGTGTATATGTATATTGTGTGTGTACATGTGTGTATGTGTGTGTATATGTGCGTATGTGTGTGTATATGTGTGTATGTATGTGTATGTATCTGTGTGTGTATATGTGCGTATGTGTGTGTATATGTGTGTATGTGTGTGTATATGTGCGTATGTGTGTGTATATGTGTGTATGTGTGTGTATATGTGCGTATGTGTGTATACGTGTATATGTATATTGTGTGTGTACATGTGTGTATGTGTGTGTATATGTGCGTATGTGTGTGTATATGTGCGTATGTGTGTGTATATGTGTGTATGTATGTGTATGTATCTGTGTGTGTATATGTGCGTATGTGTGTGTATATGTGTAT
>PVIH01019257.1:0-35941 GCA_004025045.1 Sigmodon hispidus | reverse complement strand
TGATGTGTGTGTATGTTTACATGAGAAGGTGGAGATGTTGATGTGTGTGTATGTGTATATGAGAAGGTGGAGATGTTGATGTGTGTATGTGTACATGAGAAGGTGGAGATGTTGATGTTTGTGTATGTGTACATGAGAAGGTGGAGATGTTGATGTGAGTGTATGTGTACATGAGAAGGTGGAGATGTTGATGTGTGTATGTGTATATGAAAAGGTGGAGATGTAGATGTGTGTATGTGTACATGAGAAGGTGGAGATGTTGATGTGTGTGTATGTGTATATGGAAAGGTGGAGATGTTGATGTGTGTGTATGTGTACGTGAGAAGGTGGAGATGTTGATGTGTGTGTATGTGTATATGAGAAGGTGGAGATGTTGATGTGTGCATATGTGTATATGAGAAGGTGGAGATGTTGATGTGTGTATGTGTATATGGAAAGGTATGACTAATGACTCAGTGACTTTGTATCTAGGCAAATTGCACTTTACATAAAAATTTTCACCATATGGGAGTGTAAGCTTGTTCAGCCACTTTGGAATGCGATATGGTGGTTTCTCAGAAAATTGAGAATCAATCTCCCCAAGGACCCAGCAATACCACTTCTGGGTGTATGCCCTAAAGATGCACAGTCACACTCCATAGCTCAACTATGTTCATAGCAGCATTATTTGTAATAGCAAGAACCTGGAAATAACCTTGATGCCCCTCAACTGAAGAATGGATTAACAAACTGTGGTACATCTACACACTGGAGTACTACTCAGCAGTGAGAAAAAATGATATCCTAAAATTCGCAGGCAAATGGATGGATTTGGAGAATATCCTCCTGAGCGAGGTATCACAAACCCAGAAAGATAAGCAGGGGATGTACTCACTCATTAGTGGACTCTAAACAAACTAACAAGAAAAAAAGCCAAGCATGCCCAAGCTGCAAACCACAACCACTAAACAGCTTGGGATCAGAAACACCCTGGACTGATCCTTCGGATCCCACTCCACCTATAGGAACACCTGACTCACTCTTGAGGGAGGGGGGACAAAACTGGATTTGCCAGGAGGGGAGACTGAACTAAGCTTTATTGGATCAGTGGGACCATGGGACTGCCTGAAGCCTGCCCAGTGAGGGGATGGAGGGTTGTGGAGAAAGAAAGGGTGACCTGATGTGGCCGGAGGCGGAAGGGACCTTGAATGGGGATATACAGGGATAGGGAAAAAAAAATCCATAGGGAAAGCTGAACACAAAGTAATTTTATGTGTAGCAAATTATTTGCATTATCACCTTTGATAAGTCATGCTTATGATTTTTATTTTCTTTATAGTTATTGTTAACTTATCAGCATTTTAAATTCAATTTACTGTTTTTCTTGATAAATACAAAATAAAAAAAAAAATTTCACCATAGTGAAAGGGTCTGAGCCTGGAAATCAGAGAGAACTGCCCTTGTGGGATAAAGGACACCTGTTTTGGATGGAAGCCCTTCCATTGCCCTACAGAATGTCCAGTGCAAACAGAAAGAATAGAAAAAACAGATCTAGGCTCCATGTTGTGGCTCGAGATGCCCCATTATCCAGTGAGCTTCAGAACCCCCACTACCACAGATGAATTCTCTTCAAATGTACTTTGTCATAGCATATCTTAGTGTGCTGTCAGTGGTAACATCATTTTTCACACAGGGAGAAAGGAGGCAGAAAGAGATGCTCACCTCCTCTGATTGCCAAGAGAAAGCCTTTTTCTAGGACATTGTTGAGGTGGAGGCAGGTCTTTGTCTCTATACCTAATCACAGTGAGTATCACATAGAACTTCCATTCCCACAGTCTACCATCGCCTTCCCATCTATCTGCCCAGACCATCCAGATATGAGTTTTCACAGCCTATCTATAAAATAGTGGACATGGTGTATTGAGCCTGAAACTTGGTTCAGCCATTGGTTCTGCCATTGTTTTGGGAGGGTGGTTTTCATCTCAAGATCTCTACTATATACCAAGTTGAAGCCCTTGTTACTGCTTCTGAATTTCTATCTGATGCCCCAGCTTTGTTAAATAACTTCTCAATCCATGTATCCTACTAGGTCATTGTTACCTAAACTTTTAAAGACAATTTTCTATTACTTAAAAAATTGTGGCTTCTGGTAGGTTGTCAATGCTCCAATGGATGGCTTTATATCATGCTCATTTGGACACAGTGGGTTAGAAAGAGAGAAACATAAAACTCATGTCCAGCAGAAGTTCTATTCAGTCTGGTCTATGCTGCTTTCCCAAGCAACGCTCCCTCCCCTGATCATTCTGTAGTGTAAAGTTCTGATACTGGATGTTACTGTGATGGATCTGTGAGATGCCCTGGAGTTAATCTTTGGTTGATTGTGTGTGTGTGTGTGTGTGTGTGTGTGTGTGTGTGTGTGTGTGAAAGAGAGAGAGAGAGACCTTCATTGCCCAGTACCACCCCTTTGTCTTTGTTACAGATTTACTGGTTATTTGTTGTCTTTGTATTAAACCTGGCACCATTCCCTTTTCTTACTGGTTTTGTCCTTCACCCTTTGCAATGGCTTGTTTCCTTGAATGCTTCTCTCTGTAATGATCACGAGCTCCCAGAGGGCTGGGTTGGAATGCTCAGGCCCCAGATGCAAGCATTGGGCACAGAGGAGGCAAGCAAAAGTATGTGACTGTCATCCAGAGGGTGTTTACTAAGGGAATGGTTTTGCTTAAATTTTCTTACCCTAAGTACCCTAATTTGTAGAATAGGAATGATAATAACATGCATCTCATGGATTTCTTATAAGGACAAAATTAAAAGCATGTGTGAATAAAAGAATTTCACAACTATGAAATTATGACACATTCCAGTTGTTATGATGCAAACGTGGGTCTTGGGGAAAAGCTTTCCTTTTTTCTACTGGGTACTGAAGATTCCACAGATCTACCCAAAGTCTAGAATTGTACTTGGTCTAAAGATTCCCATAATATATAAAGTTTAATGTAATTATTAGAATTTCTACTTGCTGATTAGGCCAATACCAATTTTTAATTTTCATACTTTTGGAAGAAAAGCTGCATTAAGACATGAAAGCCTTCTAACAGCTCATTAGAACATTATTTGTTCTCAGCTACTAGTGAATGTATTTTTCCGAATGCTTCAAATCCAGCTTTTAAGGACTAAGCTGCAGCTAGTAATCATTTCATAAATATTAATGGAGAATATGCATGTGGAAAGTTAAATTAAAATGCTACCAAATGGCTAGCAAGCAGCAGAAAATGAGCAGGAGCTCTAATCAGTGGAATTCATCGTTGTATAACTTTTATCCTCCCATTAGAGTGCAAAGCAGCAGTTGATTTTTCTTCCATTTAAAAATCAGTTCATGTTGAAGGAAAATGCAAATGAGCTCAGTAGCTGAGAGATTCTAGAAATGGCAATTCTTTGTGGCAAGTCAACTTTCCTTGATCATGGCCTGTGGCTGGATGCACAGAAATGACACTGGCTGTGGTCTTCTCTTGGGCTGCTCTTGACAAGGTTTGGGGAAAGGAGAAAATAAGTAATAATTTATATTCTCTCAAATGTTTATCATGTTGATCTTCTGGGTATTTAAGTGCTATGACCAGCATGTTAAATGACTGATTTTAGGGATTCAAATTGGAAGGGAGAAGGAGTATGGGGTCATTAGTTGGCTCAGTATCCTGAAAGCATCTGACTTTAGATTATTTTTAGGATTGGTATTAGATGTCTTTATTTATATGCAGCTGCCCATGCAGTGACCTATCTGTTTAGCACCCTACCATTTACTCATTATCTATCCAAGCAACCAAGTTTACATACTCTTCATCTACCCTTTCACCCATCTATCCATCCATTCCCACCTATTATCCATCCCCACTATCCATCCACATTGTCCATCCTTACATCTACCCACCCATCCATTCACCCTCTACCTATCCATCTACCTATCCACCCCTACCCATCCTTCTACCCATCCATCACTACCCATCTGTTCCTCTACTCATCCATCCATCTGCCCATTTATCCATCCATCCAACTTATCCCCTGTCCATCCATTTATCTATAAAAGTATTTATGGAATTTCTAGCAGGAAGTCTTGAAAAAAAGACTAGAATAGTAGCCATTGGGGAAAAAGAGTAAATCATGAACAGAGTGGTTCTTTCTCCCCAAGACTTATAATATAAGATATACTTTTCTATTGCTGTGGTAAAACACTGTGACCAAGGAGCTTTATGGAAGAAAGAGCTTATTTAAATATAGTTCCAAAGAGTTAGAATCTATATGGGTATATGGACTGCAGATCACAAATTTTCTGGCACATGAGATCATGTTCTTCTGAGTACAACCCAGAGCTAACTAATATACACAACTTTCAGAAAGTTTCTTACAGAACCACTCTTCTACACACCCCTCTAAATTACCACTGCCAACACCCCCATTTGAACTCTCACGTTATTGCTTCTAATGCTCCAAGGTTTAGTTTACAGAATTGTAACAGTGTATTCATGTCACTCTAATCTTGTTTCATTCAGAGCTTTTTAAATTTCAAAATTTTCCTTGTATTTTTTTTGCTTATGCATCCCTTGGCTTTGTTATGGTTCCTAGTTATGGTTTCTCCAAATATGAAGATTCTAGTAGGAGAACTGTACCGGGTCATGGTGATCAGTGGGCAAAGCTCAATTTTCTCACCAGATGTGATTTGAAAAGCAAATGGAAGCCATACAGTAGTCTTTCTGGAGAGGCAAAAACAGACAAAAGTAATTTCCCACCTACCTGGAAAGGGCAGGAAATGGGAATGAAGTCTTTGTGTGTTGTACACAGGGCAAGAGAGTAAGGAGAACCCAGGACTTCCAACAGAGAAAAGTCTGCTTGTTGATCTTATCCCTCATGTATGCACCAACAGAAACCCTGAATTCATGTTCTGTCTGCCCTGTATGTATATTTCCACTTGTGTGATGTTCTTTGTCTTTTCATTAAGATTTTATTTATTCTTTGACAATTTAAGAAAACACACACACACACACACACACATTCATCTCCTCCCACTCCTAGACTCCTCTTTTCCCAACATGCCTCTTGCCTACATTTGTGTCTTAAAAACAACCCACTAAGTTTAATTATCTCTTACTGTTTTAATGGGTTGATTAAAATAATTTCTGAATCCATCTCAAAGACATAGAAATGTTTCAATTAGAGTACAAAATAAATAAGTTGCTAACACTTGAAAGAATTTGCAATAGCCAAGGAAAATGTTCCATCATTCTGGTATATTCCAGGGCTTTCTTTCATGTACAACACAACCATCACAGTTTCTAGAGACTTGCTTTTTCTCTGAACTAGCCTACAGTCAGTGGTCCAGAAGTTGTTCTCTGCATCCTCAAGCCCTGTGCCTTGTCTTCATTAAATTCAGGGACTCCCAAGCAACACTATGGCTGTACATCACACTTTATCACCAGTAAACAACGACTAGATGCCACCTTTCACGAGTTTGAATCATCAGTGTGTAATGACTTCCTGAAAGCCACAGGTGGGTATGGAAAGTCCAGCTCTTAGTATTCTGCTACATCAGGCGGGTAGAAGCTTCAAAGTTGTACTTAGGGTTGATGGATGACAAGTGTTATAAGAGGTGGTGCTCAGAGCCGTGTCAATCATCTCAACATTAACCTTTCTAATCCCATTCAGTCTCTATTAAGCTTTTACTTTTTTTTTTTTTTTTTTTTTGTAGAAGCAGAAAATAAACAGTGTGAAATGCAGAAGGGAGAATGACAGAACTCCTCATGATGTCGTTTTCCACAGAAAGGAAGCGCAACACAGTTTATACAGAGGTGGAGTAATATCTCCAGTTCCCGTCAGGAGCTGCTTGGACAACAGTCTTCATCTTACACAGCTCTAGTTCTACATTTTCTTCAGAAGGGACCATTGAAGGAGGGCACTGTTAGGTTTTAGGAAAGAAGCTGTAGTCTTAGAGGCATGGAGTCAGATTGTCATGTGAGCAAAAGCCTTGTTAATGTTGAAATGTTCACAATGGGGCCTGAAGAAAAGCTTTAGTGGGCACAAGGAGAGCTAAGTGTGTTCATGTACAGTTTCTGGGGAGGGAGAGGTGTTACAGCATGAGGGAGGAGCTATAAGCTCAACTTCTATCACAAGTAGACTAAGAGATGTTGATTTTTGAGGTTCACACTGAAGCATATATTTGGAAGGTCTCAAGGATAGGGGAGGCTGGAAGGACAAGGGACCCAGCTAATAGATGACTTACACAGTATGACAATAGTCAGTATGCCTTGGACTGGGAAGGGGAGCCAGTGTGCACTTCATCTGCTCATGGCCCTTTCCAGCTAGACTCTGCATGCACCAGGTGGCCGTAGTATTGACCTGAGCAATCACACTGCATTTCTTGCGTCACCCAGGGTAGGATTGTTACTGGTGAACAATTTGCCTCTTTCTTCCTCTTTGGAAGTTGTCACAGTCTGTGCATCAGCCCTTTCTCATCACTATCAGAGCTGCCACTCCAGAACAAGGGTGACTGTACAAGTTCCTTTGTGCCTCTGTTGGGCTTGGTGCTTGGTATAGAAAAGAAACTCAGTAACTAATGGGCCAACTGGATGGCTAAAGTGCTCACTAGCTAGGAAAAGTGATCTGTCTTTATATTTACCAAAATCCCACTCCCTGCCCATCTCCTTTTCTCTTTGTAAACAAAATGCTTCAGAAGAGCATGTTGAGTGGAGTCAGGGCTTGTGGTAGAGGCTAAGAAGAAAGACAGCCAATAGGGAATAGGAAAATGCAAATGCATGTGTCGCCTGGATTTCAGGACTGAAGGTGGAGTTTCAGATTCCCTCTCCCTTGTGAAATTCTTGGCTGACATTTCTCTGCATTGCAGGTAAAATAGAAACAGTCACAAAAGAAGCATTTTTCTTCTTGGCCTGGAAAATCAATTCTGATGTTTATCTTGCTCCTTGGAATGTCCTCCCTCCCCCACCCTTCCCACCAGCAAAATACATCCGATCTTCTGTAACTGGTCTCCAGGTCTCCACCCAGTGGCAGTCTTAGCTGGAATCTGCCTAATGTTAGTACTGGAACTGGGCTGTGAGGGAGTGCACCATAGACATTATTTCATGTGATGTTTTCATGTCTCAACACAATCCACATCCATTGTTTGTTATACATTTGCAGATGAGGATGCCAAAGCCCAAGAGGTAATGTGATTGTCTAGACTAGCTTCAGGTGCGAAGGAGTAGGTCTATGTAAAGGACATTGGACTTGTTTTCCTTACATCAGCCCCTCTGGAACCCTTTGGAACTTGGCTCCAACTGAACCACCAGAGCCTCTAGTCCTCCAGGATTCCAGCTTAGTACTTGCAAAGACACCAATGCCAGGCCAGACTTTTAGAACAATCTCTCTCCTCAGCCCTTTGCACTTTGAGCTCCCTTAACTTGTGGTTTCTGCCATTTGTTTCCTTTGTTACTTCCTCGGCCTTTTTTCTGCCCATCCCACATCTTGTTCATCCTCCTGATTTTTCTTTTCCTCAGTACAGCTTGAGTACCTGGCACAGCATCCTGCATTCTCTTGGCCAAAGGACACTATGTATGGAGCACATTCCTCATCCTGCACAGCCGATAATGCTGATGAATGAACTTTATTCTTACTGACATTTTAGAAGTCATCACTCTAGCCAATTACTTTCAGAAAGTTCACCAGATCATTGACCTAGAACCCTAGAATTAAGGCCTGTCATTTCATGGAGGAGGGACTCTTCTGCCCTGTTGTAACTTCTCTGAACTGTAATTCTTAGGCATTTAGGAAGGTGTTTCAGGCGAGTCTTCCTTTTTCTCAGCTCACAAATTCACATTTTCTATATACATACATACACATACATACTAACATATATGTACATACATACATATGTATGTGTATTGAACAAATCCTGATTGATCTTATAATAAAAACCTGAGATAAAGCTGAAAAAATCAGAGAGACAGAGGAGCAAGCCACCGTGAGCTCTTACCACTACCAAACCTCAGGCTAAAATGAGTAGATCTAGTCTCCAGGAATTCTTAGACTGAATAGGGAAAGTGAAGGAAGAAAGCTGAAATGGAAGGGCTAAACTCCTGCCTCCTCCTGCCTTATATTCCTTCCTCTGCCCAGCTGTATCACTTCCTTTTCAACTTTCTTAGTGCTGGATTAAAGGTGTGTGATCCCAAGTGATGGAATTGAAAGTGTGTGCCGCCAGTGCCTGTCTCTGTTTCTCTTTTGGACTGAAATGATCTTGTGTAGTCCAGGCTGGCCTTGAACTCACAGAGATCCAGCCAGATCTCTGCCTCCTGAATGTTAAGATTAAAGGTATGCGTCCACCATTGTCTGACCTCTATGGCTAAGTCTGTGGCTGGCTCTGTCCTCTGATCTTCAGGCAATCTTTATCTGATACATGATACATCACCACATATGTCTTATCTCAAAGACATATTTTCCTCTTTTTTGAAAAAAAAATTATGTATGTATGTGAGCCTGGATGAGTTATACAAGAAACATGTGAGTGCAATGTCTGAGGAAGGCAGAAGAGGGCACTGGATGCCCTGGAACTGGAGTTACAGGTGGTTGTGAGCTACAAGGAAGGGTCTGGGAATTAAATCAGGGGTTGCTAGAAGATCAGCAAGTTCTCTTAATCACTTATTGGTCTCTCTAGTCCCTATATTAACTTCTTTAAAAGACCCACTCATGTTTCATCTTCCAACAGACTTTCCTGTAGCACTCAGGGAGATGTCTCTAGTGCATTCTACATATCTGACTCAAATGTTCCTTTGCATATGATAACTCTGTAACTTGGGGCTCTAAAACCAGAGAAATGGCCTGGACATTAGATATATATTACATATATCTAATATATATGTGTATATATATATAATTACATATATCTAATATATATGTGTATATATATATATATAATTACATATATATTCAATGTAGGAACTAGACCCCAGGGCCTCTTGCATGCTAGCCTGTTGCATGAGGTTTCTGGCCTGGACTTTTGTGCCTAGCCAAAAGATTTTGACCCACAGTCCCACAGAAACACATGCAGGTACTTACATTAATTTTATGCTGATGGCCCTAGGGCCTAGGCATGTAACTCTTTACCCTTAAACTAACCCACGATTCTTATCCTGAGTTCAACCATGAGGCTCGGCATCCTTTCTTAGAGCAGCATTTCAGATTCTTCTGCTTCTGCTGGCAACTCAGTCAGCTTTATGTGGGTTTATATCACCCTTGTTGGGCTGCCATTTGTTGTATGAAGTTTCTGGCCCAGACTTTCTGACCAGACCCTGTGATCTGGACTCATAGACCTATGCTTCTTAACTTGTTCAGCCATGCAGCTTGGTACCTTTTCTCAGCAACATTTTAACTTCTTTCCTCTGTATCTCCTGGCATCTCTGTGGCATCTGTGCCTGTTCCCAAAGTTTTCTTAGTCTGGTAGCCCCACCCATACTTCCTGTCCGCCTTCTGCCAATCAGCATTTTCATTAGACCAGTAGGCAGGACAATTATTTACAATGGAACAGAAAACAATCCCACTATACTAGCCTCGTACTCTACCCACTCAGTTACAATCCAAGCCCCATGTAGGTCAATATTACTCTCTATAAAATCACTACAGTGTGAAGTATAGCTTCTATGTCATACTTCTTTCAACACTAGAGGTAGCTTTCCAGGGACTTAAAAGCTTGTGGTCTACCACTGTGGCTCTTAAACACCACCCCCACCCCCTGCGCTGCCTAACACCAGCCTGGGCTTGTGAATACTCTGCCTTATCTCAATGCAAGTCTGAATCCACATTTCCTCCTTGTGTGCAGCTATGAGGCACACTGGATTAAGGCCCACTCTAATGACCTCATTTAACAGCATTCCCTCTATAAAGACCCTGCTTCCAAAGAAGGTCATGTTCTGAGGCACTGAACCTCAGGACATCAGTGGATTTTAAAGGAACCCACAGTTAAATCCCCAATGTGTGGGTTGAACACAGACCTGGGGCTCAAGGCTTCTGGGGTGGTGCCTTTGTTTTCCTGATTAACTCTGCCTTTCAGCCTCCAAGAGACTTCACTCCTCATGAATTTACAGACAGGCACTTGAGAAACATTTCCTGAATTCTAACTCCTTCCTCTGCTCCTGCAAAGCTGTTGTGCTCCTTGGTTTCTTTCATCCACCTGGCTGCCAACCAAAGTCTAAAAAAAAAAAAAAGAAAGAAAGAAAGAAAGAGTCCCCATGCTGCAGCTGAGTTCCTGCCTCGGGTCGATGTAGGTTTATTGATATTCCAGCATGGTTTGCTCCACAATTTATGCTGTGCAGTGTGTGAACCACAGACCCAGGGGAAAAAGAGATAGTGAAAGACGACATTTTTCCATCACTTTATATGCAGTGCATTGAACCTCAATTTCCTGCCATGTTATTTCAGAGTCCTTAAATATCCTTTTTCTCTGCATGGACATTAGGAACGAAAAAGCCCCTGCATTCTTCAGGTTGAAATATGAGTCCTGTAAGAGCTATAATCACAGTGGCCCTTTACTAGTGAAAACACTTACCTGTGGACACATGCATTCCTGTGGCTTGGGGATTGGGGCTTGGGGCGGGATGCCTGACCCAGGATCTAAAATGATGCACAGCTCTATGTATGGGTCCATAAGGGGCTTTATTATTCCTGTCTGCAAGGGCACTGCCACACAATAGCTGCTTCTTCGCTTCTGGTAGCAGAGTTATGAAGTGAAAAGCAATGAAAGAACTGAGCACAGCCATTGAAAATTATGATTGCTTCCCCCGAGAGTGGTACTTTCAATCATGGCACCCATGGCAGTGCTCTTGAACTCTGCAAGCTAGGCTTAGACAGGGCCCAGTATACATGACCAGAGCTGGACTAGACATCATTTTCCATGGGGTGGGGGGGAGGATGCCCAGGCCAGCATTCTTCATAAGTGTTAGATTCATAATAGGATAAAAAGGTAAAACAAAGATATTAATTATAATGCAGAAAATATGCCTACCATTTTATTCCCGGTTATATGTAGACTCTATTATAGATGTTTTCAACAAATAGAATAGCAAAGAAGAAAAGCTGGATTGAGGCAGGGAAATGGCTCAGTCATTAAAATGTTTGTCACATGAGCTGTGTGGGGCTGCAGTTTTGGTGCTGGGGAGGGGTGAGTGCAAGGATCCTTGGGTCTCATTGGATGAGCAGACAAGCTGTGTTGGTGAGCCCCAGGCTGACTGAAAGAAACTGTCTCAAAACCAAAGTGGAAAGTGATTGAAAAAAGACATTTAATGTTGATCTCTGGTCTCCATGTGCATGTGCACATACACTTGCATACACATTTACCTGTCTGTATACGTGAACACATACATATACACATCTATGAACACATACATGAAAACACATACATGAACACACATAACACATAATAATGAAATACAGAAAATTGAAAATGAGAGAGGAAGGAGGGAAGATGAAGGGGAGGAGAGAGAGATGGGAAGAAGGGAGGAAGGGAGGGGGAGGAGTTTCTATATGCTGCCT
Organism: Sigmodon hispidus; assembly: GCA_004025045.1. Lineage (NCBI taxonomy): Eukaryota > Metazoa > Chordata > Mammalia > Rodentia > Cricetidae > Sigmodon > Sigmodon hispidus. Next base: position 24,403 of record PVIH01019257.1, on the reverse strand, counting down.
GGCACACTGACCAGCATCCCATTGCGATGGAGCCTCTTGAGTTAATAATGCAAGCTCATAGAGAGGGGATCTCTCCAGGAGCATCAGGCACTGTGTTTTCCCAGAAATAATGATTCACACCATCCATCAGACATGGAGTTCTTTGCAGCATCATTTTCTCTGTCTCTTCTACTGTCCTAGTGGAAAGGGGAGCATAAAATAAGCTCATGGGTAGGATGTTGCATACTATTACAAATAGCACAGGGTTAGAAATGTGAGGTCCAGAGGCATTTGGCAGTACCACATATGGTTGACAGATCCAGACAAGACTGGCATAATAGTGTCGGACTAACAGTTTCTTATAAAGGCACCTAGAATATCTGGTCTCTGGCAAGAATGGTGAGATGTGCCTCTCACATCCTGTTTGACTGTACATTGTTGGAGATGAAAAAACACCAGGTTCACACCATAATGTTACAGTAATAAACAAATAACAAAGCAAAAAGATTCCTATTGAAATTAATTCTGGGAACAAATAAAACAAAAAATATTAAACAGGCACAATGCTATGAGAAATAATAAGAGGCTACAGGGAAGACCCTACTGGGAAAATGTATTAATCTGTTTTTTGATACCATAGTAAAATATCTGAAGCAAATGTTTTAAAAGAAAAAGGTAAATTTTGGCTTCTGTTTCTGGAGGTTTGAGTTCAAGATTCTGAAATTCTGTTGCTTGGGGGTATTTATTGAGTGCAGCATATTATAGTGGAACATGTGAGAAGCAAATCACTTAACAGCAAAAGTCAAGAGCATAGAATGAGAAACTGGTCTCTCACAGTGCTTTTCAAGAAAATAACCTCAATGCCTAAGAATTTCCCATAAGGCATCACCATCTGTGATGGTTAACTTTAGTTGTTAACATGACACAACCTAGGATCACTTGGTAAAAAGAATTCTTGATGATGGATTGTCAAGATCAAGTTAGCTTGTGTGGGTATCTGTAGGAGATTATATTAATCATCATAATTGGGGTAGGAAGACATGTCCACTGTGGGTGGCACATTCTCTATGTAAGAGATTTTAAATTATATAAGAATGAAGAAAACAAGCTGAGGCACAAGTGTGCATGCATCTCTTAATTTCTCCCTTTGACTGGGGACACGATGTGACCAGTTTTCTTAATATCCCCTTGCTGCATCTTTCTCACAGTGATAGAAAGTGAAAAAATAAACACTTTCTTCCCTAAGTTGCTTTCATTAGGCTATTTTGACACAGCAATTGGAAAAGAAACCAATACATCATTCAATGACCCATAGCATCCTCTGATAGTGGCATCCTAGAAACCAAGCCTTTAACACTTTTTTTTTGGGGGGGGGGACACTCATTCAACCTATAGCAACAAGTGCAATCTAATCTAGCACTTCACAGATGAGTAGAGTTGGCCATTGGAAATGCTAGGGGAGGAGAGCCCAACTGTGGAGCCAGTGCACATGAAGTCTTGGCAGCAGAAGAGAAATTTGCTGAGCAGTAGTAGAAGCTGCAGAGTATAAAGGTGTAGAATGAGTTTCTGGTCACCCCTAGTCCCAAGGTCTGGACTTGAAACTCATTCTACAAATGGTGTCCAACATGGGGCATGAACCTATAACCATGAGATTAAGAGTCTTATGCTCTACTGACTGAGCTTGCCTGAATCCCACTACATGAAGGGACTGCGTGTATGGGGTACCAGGACCTAGTCAGCAGTTTATATGTTATTCTGCAAGTCAGGGTATAAGTGGTCAGGGGATGAGAATAAATTACCCAGATTTTTTTAGTATGTGAAATGAGTATTATGTGAGTATCCAGATTCAGGGGCATATAATAGAACTAAGTTATATGAGCCCCTGATAGGAAGGGGGCTCACTTACTGACAGTAGTTTTCATTTGCATAAATATTACAGAGAAATAAGAAGCTTTTTTCCTAGTGGCACCTGGCCATGCACTTCTTCTGAAGGACAGACATGTACCTTGGTCATTTGCTTTGGCTGAACATGCATTAATTTTAAATTCATGTTTAGGCAAGGTCTTGCTTATTATTGAACATTTAAGACTTGGTGCTGGGCAAAAGAGGTAAATGAGACAGAGTTTTTTGTACTTGAGGGGCTCTCTTCTCTGCTCTAGGAGGCTGACTTATGGTGGAGCATCACTCTGTGCTGTGTCAGGTATGGCTGGAGAAGAAAGTACCAGAACAATACTGCATTGGCACAAAAAAGGGGAGAATTCTCTCCATGGTCACAGAATAGGTATGAGCAGGAAGTAATAAAGGAAAGTCACCATGACTGGAACTTCTAACCTCTATCTGTCTGGACCAAATGGATTTGCCCTTAATTCCATTCCATTATAGTCTAATTTTCTCTGAAGGTGAGAAGGTAATAATCTGAGACAGAGGCCCATATTATGAGGGTCCCGAGAGAATGGGTGTTATCATTCTTGAATGTAACATTTCAGCCATAGTTGGAGATATTATAAAGAGGTCTCAGAAGAAACACTACTTTTTTATTTTTAAGTATTTTTGACCCATAAACAATAATCATGAAAGGGCAATGAGATACTTGTAAGCCATGAATACTGCATATTAATATTAATTATATTTTCATGTAGCATAATTGGTCACTTATACCCTTATTATTTTCGTATCATTTGTACATTTGTTAATGTAATCAATGTTTATTTGCTACTTGTGGTATGTGAGGCATTGTGTTAGACTTTTGAAATTTCAATAGGAATCAGACATGATCTTCATCAATAATAGGGAGACTGAGATAAACAAAACTACCCTGTTGATGAGAAAGATGGTGTGTGCTCTGAATGACCCTCAAGATTAAAACTGATGCCAAATGATGCAGTAAATGGATTTCTCTTCAATATTAAGAACAGCCTTTCATTTTATTCCAAGCTAGAATTAATACTACCAACCCCCCCACCACCAAAGTAGTAAGTACTGAGGCTGGGGGTGGTATTGTTCAGTCAGTAAACTGGTTACTATACATGTGTGAGGACCTGAGTTCAGATCCCCAGCACACATTTTATGAGACCTTTTTAATCATAAATTCTACATAAAAAATTTTACTTTTACTTTTATGGAATATAATTTATCAAATGTCATATGTAGTGTCACACACATACTTTCAGTGTTGGAGAGAGAAAAAAGATCTCTGGGCTCAATTGGCTGCTATGGTAATTGAATTGTTATCTCTTTGTCCAATGAGAGACTCTATCTCAAAAAGTATGTTGGAGTATGATGAAGAAGATGACTTTGACCTTTGGCTTCCATATGCACTGACATGCATATCACATGCAAGCACACACACACACACACACACACAGCTGAAGGCAAGAACTCATACACTGTTGGTGGAATGTGAGCTAGGGTAGCCATTATGAAAAACAGAATAGAGAAACTGCTATATGATTGAGCATCCCATACAAGTATACATCCAAAGGAAGGGAAGTCAGCATGTTAAAGAGACATCTACACTTGCATATTTATTGAAGAGATATTTATAAAAGCAATGACACAGAATTAGATTAGCTGTTCATCAGTGGATAAACAGATAAAGAAAAAGTGAAATATACAAAAGAAAGATATTTAGGCATGAGAACAATAATATTTTGTTCTTGGCAATGCAGAGAGAACCACAGGACATTATGTTAAATGAAGTAAGTCAGACACAGAAGGATGGGTATCCGCATAGACACGTGAGTGGAATCTAAAAGAATTAATCTCATAGAAGTTGAATAACTAGAGGATGGGAAGTGGGGGAGGGGAAGAAGTGGAGAGAAGATGGTTAATGGGTTCATGGATCAGGTGTGTAAAAGGAATAAGTTCTGATATTCTAAAGCACAGTAGAATAATTATGGCTTACAACAATTCTAATCGAATAGTTCAAAATATCTCATAGGAATTTGAACATTCATACTACAAATGATAAACATTTGCAGTTATAATTGTCATAATTATTCTGGTCTAATCATTACCCATTGTAATACTTATCAAAATATCATTATAACTCATAAATACATATACTTAATATGTGTCAATTAAAACATTTAGAAAGAACAGATATCAAACAGTTGAGTTGATCATAGGTAGGTAGTTTCCAGCTCCTATACTGGTTCTTGCCCTGAAGATGGGAAACATATACCAAATATTAGTTTTTGGTGTGGCTGGCCCTTGTGGGAGGGGTCTGCTATACAGAAGAAAGTAACCCAAGCTATGTGAGGGGTTGATTGCTGTGGACTTCCGAGATCTGTGATTGATTCTGAGACTTAATTATTCAAGGTGATAAGTTCTTATAATAAAGAAGTTCTTCTTCATACCCATCCATGCCAAGGGCTGCTTGGTTCAAGCAAGACTTCTTCAGATTCAGAAAGTGGGGCTCAACTGTGTTAGTCTGATTATGAAATGTCCCTCATGGGCTTATGCGTTGAATTCATGGTCCCTATTGCTAACACTATTTGGAAGGTTCATAAAACTTTAGGAGATGGGAACTAGCTGCAGGAAGTAGGTCACTGTGGGGACGGTGTCCTTGGGAGCTTGTGGAGTCTTCCTTGTCAACTCAATGAGATTTAGTCACTATGAAAACCTGCCTCTGGGCATTTCCACATCTAAGAAAGTATAACTAAAGAGCAAAGCCTTTTCCTGAATATGGGTGAATTTTCATGATAGCTTAAGCTATTTTTCAAAAAGGGTGACACCATTTCAGAATCAGTAGCAGTTTGCTGGTCTGTCTTTCAAGTGTAAAGAATGTTTTCACAGTGATCAGTTAATTTACCCTCTTTTGTAACAAGGAGAAAAGACAATAGAAAGGAGTTGGGAGGGTTCTGACGTCTCAATGATGCTGAAGTTACAGAGTGGCAATCAGTTTTAGAGGACTCTGAATAGCCAGTGCTGGCTCAAGGCATTGGCACCTTCTCACCTGTCTGTGTGCTTCTGGAGATCAAGCTTTTCTTATATGTAAAAATGAGTTATTATGAGTCTTCCAAACAATGTGTCCATTTCTGACCTCAGAGAAAGTTAAGCTGTTAATTGACTAAATGATATATAAGAAGCATCTCTGCCACACTCTCAGGCAATGATAGCGACTTTTCCAATAAGCTTAACTGAACCCCTGGAAGTTCCAGTGAGTGCTTTGTTGCTGAACGGAGTCAGCAAATGGTTCTATATCACTTTCCAAAACCAATGGAGGCCATGACTTAATCATCACCCAGTTTATAAATAATAACTATAACCAAGACCAAATGAAGTACGTTTTCTCCATCACCAAAATTTTCTCAATGACAAAAAATAAAATTTAAAACTGAAAAAGACGTTTCAACAATGTGCTACCCCACTTAATGGAGAATCTAAGCCCTAGGGAAAGGAGCTATGTGTTCAAGACCACATGCATTTCAACTCTGGGCCAAAGCTGGGGTCTAGAGCTGAGTCTCTCTGTGGTATTTCTATAAAAGGAGTGTGCTTTTGTCCCTCTGTGATGCTGTTGGCCATAGGCTGGTCTTCTTGGTCATTGTTGAAATCTTATTCTCCCCCCACCCCAGGTCACATGTACATAAACACATAAGCATAGGTGTGACTATTTTCTGTCAATATCAATAATCTATATATTGTATTTTAGAAATGCATCTCTGGCCATGTACAGGAATGCAAACCTATAAGCTAAGCAGCCAGAAAGCAGAGACAAAAGAGTCCAGAGTTCAAGGTCAGCCTAGGCTATGTTTCAGAACCTTGTCTTAAAATGAAAACAAATCTCAACCAAAAGAAAAAGAAATACTCTATGTCAGAAGTTCCCATGTTGCTGCTGAGCAGGTAAGCAATAGCTCCAGTGCATACTGAGATTTGCTTTATGGCATGTGTTAGTCCTCATCTGTCTCCATTTCAAGATAGGCCATAACAGAATACCATAGGAAGTATATCCTTTTAAAATTTAACATAATTTCTTTATTGATTCTTTGGGAATTTCACATCATGCTTCCTGATTCTGGTCACCAAATAGTCCTTCAATCCCATATTACCCCCCTTATCCCACAGTGCTGCCCCAGAAAGAAAATTAAAAAAAAAAAAAAAACCAAACCAAGCCGAAACAATCTAGAAAATAAACAAACAGAAGCAAAACCAAAGATGAAACAAAACAAACAAAAATCAAGATGACTCAGCAGTGAAGAGCACCAATTGCTCTTCCAAAGGACCAGGGTTCAATACCCAGCATCCCTATGGCAGCTCTCAACCATCTGTAACTCCATTTCCAGAGGACCAAACACCCATGGCAAAACACCAATTCACATAAAATAAAAAGAAATAAATTTTATTATAAAGATCTTTTTTTTTTTTTAAAAAAAAGAAACAAGTATATGTTAATATTGATTGGGTCTAAAATGTCCTTTGCTGGCTAATATTTGAACTAGATAGTAGTGCTATTCTGGGAGGCTATGCATGCTTTAGGAATGGGTTCTAGAAGGTAGAAAGGGTGTAGATATGGGCCCTTGATGTCTAAAAGTTCGGCCCTAAGTGCCAGCTGTATTTCTCACTTCCTGCCTCTGCCACATGCTTCTAACTGTCATGAATGGAACAGCTTCCATTTTGCATTCTTTAACATGATGGACAGAAACCCTCAGATGCATGAGCTGAAATAAGCTGTTCCTCCCTTATAGTATCTCAGGTATGTTGTCCCCAAGATGCAAAAGTAACCAAGGCATGTCCTCAAATGTGTTTCATGTGTCAGTTACTAGCTGGCATCTCTTTCATGGGTGCTGGTAGCCCACAAGGATTTCTGGACCCCAGAAGTATGGATGAATAATTCTGTAAAGCTATAGTGATAGACAAAAAAGGGCTCAGTCAACAGACTGCTATTTATTTAGACTAACTGTACTAAAACAAAACTCAAGAGCAGGTCTAAGGTTCCCAAAGAAGAGCTTGGCAACTTCAGATCCTTTGGGCTCCGTTTTCATTTTTCAAATAAGATTCTTGAATAGTAGACTTGCCTTTTGTATTGACCTTTAAATACCTTCCAAAGACAGCCTGAGGCAAGTTAATTGCCATTTCTACCATTTCTCTATAAGATCTAAATCTAAATCATAACGGTTCAATGCTGGCTACATGTTGTCCATATATGGGCTCTACAGAAGATACTTGGATAGAATCATTGTAGGGTGCGGCATTGACCTAGCTGTCACTTTTTTCCTGACCTCCAACTGTTGACAGAGAAAGGAGCAGGTGAGACACAGATGCTATTTAGTTACTTCTTATGAACTAAAATATTCCATCCTGGAGAGAGTAGAGGCTTATAGGAGACTTAAAAGTAGATGAGATTATCAAGACTCAAGAATTTCAGAAAGCTACACACTTTTCAAGGCCTCCTTCCCAAGGCAATAACCATGTTCAAACGAGAGGCCTCCCCGACTCATTGAGTAGCCTGAAAATGGTTCAGTAAACTCCAAGAATACAGCTTTTAAGTTGTGACCCATGTTGGGGTGGGATTTTTGATGATGAAGCTGCCTGTGAGAGATCCATGCTCTTCTATAAGTGACCCCTAGTGCACATTCCATAACTAGCTCAATATACTCACTGGTTTACTAATCTGGAATCTGTCATTGCTGCCTAGCTAGAGTGAACAAGAAGTTACTTGACACAAAGCTGGGAGGATGCTGTTTAGTAAACAAAAATAGCATCCTCTCATCATTTTGGCTGGAATGAGGGAAGTGGATAATGTCTGAACAAGATTGTGATAGTTTGTTCTCTTCCAATTGTTTCAAATCTAAACTCTTTGTCTTCAGTTGCAAAGGAGAATTCAATACACTGAACGTGGTCTGTATTTCTTCACACCTAATCTATAACTGACTTCACATGCTATGCATTTATTTCCCTTCTCTAGCCTTCTCTGAGTAACTCTCCAAGGAACCTCTTCAGAACATTTAATGTAGGGTCTCTTGCTCCCTGTAGCCTGTGGATGCCCTGAGTTGGTATTCCTAGGGACAGATAACAGTGACAGTCACATAGTAGGTGCTTAAAAAAGGCACATCGAATGAATAAATAACATAGTTGACACCCTAGAGTTGAGGTTGAATTTGTACTTTTCCTAGTGCATTTTTCAGAAACCAGTTGTCTATGTTACAGGTCATCTAGTTCTGGAATGTTCTAGCTAGGAGGCTCTTTGTTTCCTTCCACAGATGACAGAATCTTCAAGGTGTGTCCTTAGATTGTAATCAGTTGTACTATAATAATTGTCAACTATTATTATAAGCTAAGGTGCTAATGAGCACATCTCACATACACCAGCACCTATGGCTTGAGGGGCTATCCTAACACCCATGCCTGCTTGCAGGGGTCTAGCTCATCTGACTTTCATTCTGCCACATGACCCCTAGGACACCTTCACTTGCCACAGAATCAAGATGAAATCTGTTTTCTTCTTACATCTTTCTACATATCCAGTATTTCAGGGACTAAGACAGAAGTCTGAGGTTCATTCTAATCTCCCCCTTCCCTGGCTAGCTATATCTAATTGTTCCCTAGATCTTACTGGTTTTATTTCAGAGTCAATGTTTTGTTTTATTTTGTTTAATTGGGGACCTGGCTTCTTTTGGCGTCTCCTAAAAGCCTGGATCAATCTGCAATTGGGACTGCTTGTTATTTTTCCAATAAGGAGACTTTGAAAAATTAAAAAAAAAAAAAAAACTGTGTCTTTTTCTTGGATTCACATATAATTTCAAAAAAGATAATTACCTCTTCTATCTTCAGCTACGATTCTATTTTAGAATTGTCTTCTAATTAAAAAGAAAAGCCAACAAACTCTTAGAGCTTTTGAATCTGAGTCATTTGTACAGTCAATCAGCAAAGTTTCACAAGTAAATTTAAGACCTGGGAATCAGATGCCTGTGGCCTTGGGCATTGCCATGAGATCATGTGCTGGCTCTGCTGCCAGCTTTCTCAGATCACCACAGGCAAGTGAAATGCACTGTATTTCAGGTTGGCTCTTCTCCAAATTTGCCTCTTAGTACATATTATGCATTAATATTTTTTTAACCTCATGTATTTTTGCCAGTATTTTTTCTTTGTGTGTGTGTGTGTGTACTATTTGTGAGTGCTTGTTATATATGTATGTACATGTGGAGCCCAGAGATTTACTTCAGGTGTCTTTCTCAATTGCTTTTCTTCTTAGTTTCTGAGACAAGGGCTCTCACCGAACCTGGAGTTCACTGATTCTGCTACACTATTCAGCCCATGAGCTCCAGCCATCCTTTGGTCTCTGTTTTTCCAGTGCTGGGATTATAGATGTGCTCTTGACTAAATTTGTGACTACGGCAGGTCCTCATGCTTCACTGACAAGCACTTTACAAACTGAGCTCTTCTCTAGCCTCTCTGCAGGAATTCAAAAAAGCAGAAATCCTACTTATGAAATGACTCATCCCTCAAGGCTGTGACCATTCCCCACCCTCCCTTTGGTGAGCATGCAAATGTACTATCTGACCTTTATTTCACTCATCCTAGCAATCCTAGCATTTGGAGCTGGAAACCGTGTGGAATAAGAAAACATAGTTCCTTGATTCCATGAGGGTAACTGAGGTGATATATGGCCATCACTTTAGTTATAAAGGATCCCAATTTTTAGAAAAACCCAATATTTATCACACTGAAACCTGTCCCTGGAAGAGCTCACCAGTCTGTCACATGTGGAATAGACAGTGCTGAAGCTGTGTTGAAAGCACCTAAGTGTCCTGAACTGATGTAGAAGTGACAGAGGGGACCTTGTCTTTTTAGTACAGGAAGAATTGGGTCTTAGCCCCATAGACAAGAGGGTGGAAGGTGGTAAAAAAGTGGGATCTGATTTGCCTTCTCTCCTAAGAGCCTTTGGTCCTAGCTTCATTATCCAACTGTTTAGAAAGAAAACTGGCTGGGTTTTATTCATGGTTCTTCCCATTTTTATCCACTGAACCCTCAGCTCCTCTCCATGATACCTTCTCAGTCCTCGTACATGCATCTACTCATCTCAGTCAAGTAAAAGCCACAGCTGTCTCAGAATCACCAGGAACTGCCTCTGTCTGTGCCTCTCAGTCTTTTTCTTCTTGCACAGCCAGAGATATCTTTGAAAATGAGAATCCAACCAGGTCACTAGTTTCCACTGACTAAGGCACACTGGTAACTTATAAAACTTCCAAGCCCACAGCCTTCAGGTTTTGTCTTGCTAACTATTCCAGCCTCACTGCATTTGACACAGTCTCTTCTCATAAGCTGCAATGTGTGGTGCTTCTCTCATCAATCTGAGTCATTATCCCACATTCCTCTCCTGTGCTGTGTGGATAGCATCTTTCCTTTCTTAGACTCAGTGCATATGACATCTACTAAGATAAGCTTTCTTGGTACTGCCCCTGTCTCCCACTGCTTCATGTATGGTCACCTTTTCTACAGCACATACATACTATGCACTAGTGCTATTGTATAATTTGTTTATTCCCAATGAACAGTTGAATTCTTGACAGAAGCAGGTGTATAACAAATAGCTGTAGACTGTATTAATTTCTCATGTAAAGACTAGATTTTTAATGGCCACGGTTTATGATGGGTATGTCTCTCCGAACTGGGAATTATGCTAGTTAAGTGCGGCTAATGGATAAGCTTACTGCTCACTAATGTGATTTCTTATTTTAAGAACTGGAAGTGGGAGGTATCAAAACTCTGCTGAGTAGATGGTGAATACCGGGTCTCTAACACATCTTTCCCTTCACATGGGACCATTTGGGAATAGAGCAAGCTGAAGAAGTTAGTCAGCAGGATAGAGAGAAGAAAAAAGACTTAGAAATGATGGAAATTATATAGATTCTAAAGCCAGAGAGGACTCACTGGATCCTGACTGTTACCCATCTCTCCTTTAAAAGGCTCATGCATTGTCCTCTTGGTCTTACATTCCTGAATTTCCCTATTATATCTTAAAGAAAGGAACATTTGTATTTCAGCCAGTTGAAGTTGGTATGGATTTCTTAAAACAAGGTGTCTGGGATGGTTAAAAAGCCCACCCTAGCCACAGTGTAGAATGTGGTCTTGTGGTCTAGAGCCAAGAGATGCACACAGGGAGGTAAAGTTTGCAACAGACTGAAGAAGAGATGACAGTTGAAGCCAAGAAAAGTTGAAGTAATTTAGAGAGAAGAGATTCAAAAAGCAGCCTATGGTTGACATGAGGCCAACTGTACAGAGGACATTAAAAGCAGAACAGAGATAGTGATTAGCAACCTGGCAGAAACCACTGCATGATGACCCCTTCATAAACCATGCTCCTGATGAGGACCCATGTGATGATATGTTACATATTTAATAAAGCCTGAAATATGCAGAGACAGAACACAGTCAAAACCTAGGCAGACTGCTCAGGAATTTCTTGATCTTTGAGTACAAGGACAAACAGCTGGAATTTAATGGCACACACCTTTAATCCCAGCACAGGGAAAGCCTGGAAATCGTGACCTACGCCCTTAATCCCATAACTGCAGAGACAGAACTTTCTCTGTTTCTGTGAGTTCAAGGCTGACTACCAAATAGAGTAGTTTCTGCCTTTAATCCTAACCTGGGTGGGGTATAGCTGCTGAGAAGGGTATTTAAGGTGGCATAGGAGCCAGGCTGAGGAAATTGGAAGACAGCTGGGTGAGATTTGACAGTGGGGTTTCCTCTCTCTGATATTTCAGCCTTTCCCCAATATTTGGCTCTGAGTCCCTTTCAGTACAACCCAAATTCATGCTACAGACCTGTGACTCCTGGAGTGAAGAGGATGAATGTGCACTTCTCATGACTGCTTCTGGGATAACACAACCAATAAGTCTGCCAGGCTGCCAGACCTAATCATCCCCATTCCCCAAGCACGTTTCCTAAGTAGTCTCCTCATTTAACTCAGATTTCAATTCTTTCATAAGAGGCCCAACATAGCTCAGACACACTATGGCCCTTGAGCTCCTGTGATATTTAAAAAGCAGACTATGAAAAGTATAACCATCTTTTATATGCCATAATATATAAAATTTCAGGACCTGGCCAGTGGTTCATATATGTTTCAAGACAAACAAATTGTTGAGGAAACATCTGGACTATCATTTAGCTGTAACTTTGCCTTAACTCCTACCACAAATGGCTTACCCTCTCTTCTGTCCTTTTCTTGGGTAGCATTATTGTTTTCCATTGTTGGAATAAAGCCTTATAGTTTGTGTCTTTGGGCTTTCTGTTCAGTCCCTGAGAAAACAGAGTTGTATCAGGTGAATAAAAGCCCTGTTGCCTTATCAAGAGCATGGAAGTGTTTGAAGGACACACTTTATACCATTCCTCTACCATGCTCATTTTTATTCCTGCATCAAACTGAACACTTGGACCATATGTTCTTCATCCCCAGCAGAATTTTTATGCATATTAATGCTGTTTCCTTGGCTTATATCCAGGGATATTATACACAATGTCTTTATGAAAACAATTACTGTAGAGATGTCTTTGAAGTAATATGCATGTGGTCATTCACGTTCCTTCTAGATGAATCCTGGATAAGACAACTTTTAAAAAGGTAAAGTTCAAGAAAAGTGTTGCTTTCTCTAGGGAGCTGGGATTATTTTCTTTGGTTTAGCAACAAGGCTGACTCTGTCTTCCTATTTGGATTGATTATATTATGTCACCATGCATAGTATACAGGATGTATCCACATTTTTCCTTCATCTCTGTTTCTTAGTTCAGAGCCAAAGCTGAGGATGAATTGGATCAACCATTAAAGTACCTGGGGTTATACAAGGGAAGATGTGGGTATCATGGGGAGGCCCTTATGGATATTGCTGGCATCAAAGAGAAGAAATGGAGACTTGAATAGCAAAGGATGGCAGATATTTTTGATGATTTCATTTTCTAGGAGCTCCACTAAAATCACATTTTTGGTGGATGTTACCTGATAAAAGACATTACCTTTGACCCTATATAATTCATCTATCCTCCATAATGTACCCATCAATGCATCTATCTATCCTCCATCTATTATCCACTTATCAAACCATCCATCCATTCATTCATTCATCCACCATCCATCAACCAGCCATCCACCCATTCATTCCTCCACCTATCCTCTATGATTACCCATTCATCCATTCCAACCTTCTGTCCTCTGCTCTACTGCTCCCTTTCTTCCCTCTCTCTTCAGCTTAGTCATATTAACTTTAGGCCTCTCTTCTTCATGCTGTTGGCTTTTTTGGTTAAAAGATTAGAAGATCACTGTTTGCAGCAGAAATTCTCAACTATGGCCACATATTAGAATTATGCACAGAGCTTAGCAACATACCAGGGTCCTAGCCCTATCTCTGATAAGTCATTTTTGATAAAAAGAATTAGTCTCAGTTAATTTAAAAATTCCTTAAATTTCTAAAACTCTCTTGTTGTATCTGATATGCAGTCATATTTGAGAATGAAATTCTTTCAATATTCCTGGAGGTCTTTTAAGTGAAGTTATGAATTGTGGGAGAGTGGGAAAATACCTGAGAGTTTGTATATCTGTAAAGCTTTTACAAGATCGGATGTTGCTGGCTCCCATATCATATTCTGAATAGCAAGTGCAGACACATATTGAGCAATAATGTAGAGGAGAAAGAATTCCTGACCCTCCATGGGGGAGGGGCAACATGTTGCATGTCAACTGTGTTCTGTGATCTGTGTTCTGCTCTACTGTGTCTTGGCAAAATACATCCAGTGTGAAGCCAGAGTACCAGGTCCATGATGAAGTTAACCACACTACTGATCTTTCCACCCTCTACAGAAGTGACATCTTTCTCTTAGACATTGTCCATGACAGTCATCTGTGTTATTCTATGCTGAGCATCTATGGTATTTATTACATGGTATTCATCTATGCTTTTTACTTTTTGCCCTAGAGTTAACTGTCAACTTGGTGTAGCCCAGAGTCACCCAAGAAGAAAAGACAGTCTTCTTTGAGGGGTTGCCCAGATCAGATTGGCCTGTGAGCCTGTCTTTGGGAGTTGTCTTGACTGTTAATAGATGTAGGAGGGTCATGTCCACTGAGGGCAGCACTGTTTTCTGGGGAAATGGTCTTGAATTATTCTAAATGATGGTTGATTTAGTGGATAGGTAGGAAACTTGTATTTCCTTCTTGGATGGAAAGTAAAGACAGCTAGTGTTGATTCCACAATTTGACCTGAGCCAATGATTCTGCTGGAAAAGATGCCATACACAGAACAGTCCGCTGGAGCTTTACACTGACACTGAAACTCCTGTGGATTCCCACATGATCCTGAATGACCTGGCTTTGTTGTCTTGCCCAGGATGCATTCTCAGCTCTCACCCAGACACTGGTCCTCATCTCTGCAGGCTCAGCTCACATCTCTGGTTGTTTGGAGGAGGCTGACTCTTCCCTTCCTCCATCCCTGCCTCTATGCCTGTGGAGTTCCATAGGGACCTCCTATCATAGACTCGTTCTACTCCACTGCCTGTGTCTCTTTATCTCTCTGTTACAGCACTCAACATGATACCCAGCACGGGAGTTTAGTGAACTTCTGCTCACTGAATAAAATGAATGAATGTGGAAGCGCCATTAACCACAGTCTTCTCTCCTTGCTGCTTGCTGATTGTCATCCAGAAAGCAATAATCAAGACAAAGTATGCTGAATACCACTGTGACATAACCAGGGTGCCAAATCCTACTCCCTTCCCCCAAATCCAAAGCTATTAGCAGAAGTCATGTACCACAGTGGGTTCTTTTTTTTTCTTCTGTTTTCACCTTCCAACCTGAGTCAGGAAGGTGGCAGGTTGCCACACAGTAGATGGTGAGCCACATATCAAACCCAATGGGAGACATTCACATTTCTGCTCATGAGTAATGCTTCTGTCTTGTAGAAGAAGTGACGTTTGCTATTCTGTGATTCAAGCATACTTGTTAATTATCATATTTTTAGCTGATACATAACATCCATTTTTAGAGCATTCAGCAAAAAGATTGTCAAGCCTTTGAAGACTTGTCTAGGGAACAAAACTCAGGAGAGTCATTTAAGAATTTTTTTCTTTCTCTTTTTTTTTGTACACTATAAGACAGAAAGAAAAATACAACTTATTTTAAAATAATGACTAATTTTTGTGTCGGGGGGAGAGCAAAAGAGCGAGAGCGAGAGCGAGAGCGAGAGAGAGAGAGAGAGAGAGAGAGAGAGAGAGAGAGAGAGAGAGAAACAGAGAAAGACACAGAGAAGTAGAGAGACAAGAGAGAGCAAGGGATCATGGCACAGAATTCCCAGCCTGGGACTGTGATGACTGGGGACTCCCCTTCCAGCCACGTGCCTCTGTGCCAAGGACAAGACTTTTAAAGTCGAATTAGTTGTAAGTTGAAATTGAATCTTCTTTCTGATGGCAGAGAGGCAATAA
Organism: Sigmodon hispidus; assembly: GCA_004025045.1. Taxonomy (NCBI): domain Eukaryota; kingdom Metazoa; phylum Chordata; class Mammalia; order Rodentia; family Cricetidae; genus Sigmodon; species Sigmodon hispidus. The sequence continues at coordinate 9,013 of PVIH01019257.1, read as the reverse complement.
CATTACTGAAAGGGTGGGGCTCTCACAAACAGCATTGGTGCCTTTTGTAAGAAGATGCCAGGAAGCCAATGCTTCTCTTTCTATTGTACAAGGAGAGTAAGTAAGTACAGTAAGAAGCTGAAATCTATGGCTCAGAACAGGGTCCTCACCAGATCCCAATTAGACTGGCACCCTGACCCCTGACCTTAGTCTCCAGAAGATGAGGAATGCGTTTCTGATATTCATAAACCACACAGCAACCATAGCTAACATAAAGCCGTACTTTCAAACAAGGGGTATGCACAGATAGATATTGTAAATAACAAGGGCTGTTGTGTGACAAGAGGAAAAGAAGACTTCATTCTCACTCAGGCTTCGTTTATATTTTTCAGTATCAGAATTCAATCTCAAACTTTAAATGAGACCATTGATAGCCATAGAATAAATACAAACTGCTTTCATTTCTTTCTCAGGATTGGATTGTGTTTTGTCCTTTTAGCATTTAAAAGAACTGGCGGGGCTTGACTGGTACTTCCTGTGTGTTCTCACTGTGTATCTTGCTGTGATGAAACACTCCACCACAACTAAGGGAGCAAGTTAGTCACTTTACACTTCCGGGTTACAAAGAAACTTCGGAGGAAGGCTATTTGTTGGCTGGCTACCAGGCTCAACCATTCCTAGCTTTTTTTTAAAAACAGATTTCACTCCACTTTAAATGAGATAATAGATGGTACAGGAGTCTAATGAACCACCCATTTAAAAACTGATGCTGGCCACCATGAGCCAGGACCTCACACATAAATTAATAATCAAGACAGTTCTCTACAGACATGCTCACAGGCCAATCTGGCTAAGACTTTTTTCTCAGATGACACCAGACCAGGGGTTCTCAGCCTTTTCAATATTGTGACCCTTTAGCTCTGTTCCTCATGTTGTGGTGACCCCAATGATAAAATTATTTTTGTAGCTATTTCATAACTGTAATTTTGCTATTGTTAAAATCATCATGTAAACATCTGATATGCAGGATATCTGACAGGCACCCCCTGTGAAGGGTTGTTCAGCTCCAGGGGATCATGGCTTACAGGTTATGAACCACTACTCTAGACTGTTGAGTTGACAGCTGAAGCTAGGTTTTGACACTGTAATATTCTCTGGAATAGAAATGTAAATTCTCTAACTAATCATCACATGTGCACAGGCAGCTCCCAATTTTTCTCCCACCTAATGCTGTCCTTGTCATCCCCACGGTGTGGGTCACCTCAAAACTATGTTGAACAAAGCCAAATGCTTGGTCCTCTGCTACTGTTGTTCCTTCCTCTATGTCAGAAAATGACATTTCGACCCTTGGTGATTGTAAGGGTCATCAACTGGTCGTCAAGCCCCTCCCTCAGGTATATAGGGCTCCTCCTCCCTACATCCTGTTACCAGTCTTCTTGTCTCTGCCCAGGCTAAGCTGTTCTTCTCCTTCATCTCACTCATAGTCTCACTCCTGCCCTTGTGCCTTTTCATCCATCCTTAACTGCATTGCCATGGTGATCAAAAGCAAGTTACATCATATCTCTTCCCTGCCTAGCCCTGATCATAGACTCTTTAGTGTCACCCATCTTAGAGCCCCTTTGGAGCCCTAGGCTCTGCCTGCTCCTCTGCGTCCCCAGATCATCACCCTGCTCCTTTCATATTCTGAGCATCCCTGTCATTTCCAGAAGCCTTTCCTCCAACCCCTGGACAAATGCTACCCAAAGGTCACCCCTTTGGACCCCTCCCGTTGCCTACTTTTCCCACAGTGCTTCCCCTTTCTGCCAAGGCAAGTAGCTAGTAGAGTTAGAATATCCAGTGTCTGCCTGTCTGTCTGTCCCCAGGAAAGTAGAAAAACTGAATACATCTGCCCAGCTTATCCCCTGCTGCATCCCCGATACTTGCAGAGTGACTGACACAGAACAGATGTGCACAAGTCCACAAGATGGAATGGCAGGCATTGTGTAAATGGTAGAAAACACTGAAGAGATGGGCGACCAGACTTGGCAGGGATGAGAAGCAAACTGCTAGGGAGCGGTAGGGCCTCCGGGAAGGTGGAAGCTTCCTAGATGTGTCTAATATGTCTGTCCTGACTGCATCCCTGTCACTGTGAGGCTCCCTGATTTTTTAATCTACTGCAGGCATCCTTTGGCTGCTTGGCATGGCATAAATGAGGAGGAAAATTGGTCCCCACAGAGCCTGGGCTCACTGTTGAGGGCAGCTGCTTTCCACTTCTCTTTCCCTCACCACTTGACAGTGTTTCCTGAAGAGACTGCTGTATTGAGACCCTCCACTTGGCCTCAGCAATGCATCCTGTCAGCACCTCTGTATTTCCCAAGGCTGAAATATTCTCTCTCTCTCTCTCTCTCTCTCTCTCTCTCTCTCTCTCTCTGTCCCCCCTCTCCCTCTTCCTCCTCCTCTCTCTCCCTCTCTCTTCTCTCCTTTCCCCCCTCTTCCCTCTCTCTTCCTCTTTCCCTCCCTCTCTCTCTTCCCCTCTCCCTCTCTCTCCCTCCCTCGCTTCCTCTCTCTCCCCCCCACCCCATGTGTGTGTCCATGTTACTGTGAGAATGTGCAAATGTGAAGGGTGGGAGCGAGTGTGTTGGAAGCCTTGTATCTGGAGGGACCAGTCTTGGTTACTTGGTCTTCCTACATTTACAGCAGACTCACAATGGCAATTCTCCCAATTCTCAAATCCAACTAGATGGAGAATAATACTGGAGAGCATGGGATTGCCGCCAGGTTTGTGCCCTTTGGAAAGCACCCCTTCTTTCTGAAATGCACCCCTTTTAAAGATGCATTAGCACAGGGCTGTGTCCTTATGCCCTCAACAGGCTCAATCCCTGTCTGTTCCTCTCAGCCCTGGAGACAAAAATCATGTTCATAATGTGATCATGTTTTCATCTGACCAGCAGTGTTTAGTATGCACACTGAAGCTTGTAACACAGTGTATTAGGGATGACAGGTGAGGGCAGGAATAGGGATTTCACTGGCTTTTTTGTTTTCAGAGTTTGGGGAAAGTGCTTCACTATGAAACATATTTCTTCCTTTCCATCCTTCCTCCCTCCTTTCCTCCCTCCGTCCCTTCCTTCCTTTCTTCCCTCACAAACTCATTCCTTCATTCATTGTGGTGCTTGGGGCAGAACCCAGAGCCTCATATGTAGTTTCAGGGTGGCTGGCTCCTCCATCCCCTGAGACCTTCTGAAGCTTTTTGTTTACATTCTAGTACAAAGTCTTTCCTTTCCAAAGCATTTGCTGGTTTATGGTTTGACATCCTTGGTTATTTAAGGTTCAGTGCTCTAGTGCTTTATCTATTTTAGAAAAATAAAACAAATCAAAACTTCAAAATGCTCTGAGAAAGTCAAAGATTATCTTGTAGGAACCACAGAGTGGTCATCACAAATAAAAGATGACAAAAATCTGTTGCACAACTTCTGGTTATATTAGAGGAAACTCAGAGCCGGATATTGGGGAAAGGCTGAGAACCCCACAGTCAAATCTCACCCAGCTATCTTCCAGACTCCTCAGCTTTGCTTCTCATAGCTTCTAATGCCAAAATTTGTCTTTCTATGTCTGCCTTAAATGCCTTCTTCCCCATTTGTTTCATATTTAGGTTAAGATTAAAGGCATAGGTTTCTATTATTTGGTAGTCAACCTTGAACTCATAGAAGCACAAAAATATCTCTGTCTCTGGAGTTATGGGATTAAAGGCAAGATACTACCACTGCCTGCCTGGGAGCCTGGAACTCTCTCTGTAAACCAAGCTGGCTTCAAACTCAGATCTGCTGGGATTAAAGGTGTAGGTCACCAATTCTAGTCTTTTCCCATGCTGGGATTAAAGGCATGAGTTACCACTCTCTGATTCTCCTGGATTGACTGTGGGTAGATCTCTTCTCTGTTATTCCAGACAGGTTTTATTAAATAGATAATATATCACTGACGCGTGCCACCTCCCCAGCAAGGAACATGCAACACCGGATCCTTCTCTTTGCAGTTTATTCAGTTTAATTATCTTCTTGTCTCTCACTCACTCACTCTCACTCTCACTCTCAGACATATGACGAATGACCACTCTCTCACGAACGACCCCGAGGGGAAGTCCGCTCATGGCTAAATACCCTCTGGGCTTCCAATCCCGGTAAGCCACGTAGACATTGCCCATAGGTCCCGAGGCGCCGGAAGCAAGCCACCATCCTCGCCTACAGCCAATAAGGGGTTGTTTACTCCCTAGAGCACTCACCTTCAGAAAAGGTGGAAGGCGGAAACCAGTGCCACCTTTAGAGCGTGGTACAACGCAGCTCCCTACATATCACCACAAAGGTCTACATCCAATTGTGTCTTGACTCCATAAACAGGGACAATATTTTGGGTCTTTAAAAAAATCTTTTCAAATTTACTTTTCTTCTTTTTAAAGAAGAAAAAAAGAAGAGAGCTGTTTTTGAGGAACCATTTCTAAAAACCAATTTTGGTATATTTTCTAGGGAGAGCAATAATTTCCTCCTCACTTCCCTAAGAGGCAACTGCACTGTGGTCTCCAACTCCCTCGTGGTCTTTTGTGACTGATTCTATTAGACTTGGGTTGGGCTTGGGGACCTGTGTGTGCCACATTGTCAGTAGAGTCAAAGGTAAGATACACAGCCCATGTTCTAAACACAGCTCCTATGGCATCTCAGAGGTGCCATATCTTGACCTGGGCTGGGGAAGGCCATCCAAAGGGGACATTCTCTATGGAAATCTCTGCAGCAATGGAGCAATGCAAACATTCTCTTTGGAGATTTGCAAACCAAGTCCACATCATGACTACAGAATCTCAAGTTTTCCTTTTCTCAAAACATTTTTACAAAGGAAAGAGTTTTAAAATCTAGTTTAGGGAAATTGGCTTTCTAAGGGAGATTTCACTCAGGGATTGAAGGTTTTTAGAAATAAATGACTTGAAGGTGGGTTGGTGGCTATTATATAGCCTTGGGTTGGGAGTCTCCATTTGAAAAACTTATAAATTAGCACATATTAGTTATGCATTAACATTTTTATAGATGCATATAATGTTCTGTGAGCAATTCACCTCCATTATCTTTTCTTGTCTTCTCTCCCATTCCAATACTCTTCCCCCCAACTCATACTTTTATGCCTTTTTATAACCCAGTGATCTTAACCAGAGTCACAGGGTTATGGTGAAGACTTGTTTGCAGGAGAATAGGACACTTACCAGTGGTTATACCATTGAAGAAAATCTCAACCTACCTAATTACCTACCTCTCTCTCTCTCCCTCTCTCTCTCCCTCTCTCTCTCTCCCTCTCTCTCTCTCTCTCCCTCTCTCTCCCTCTCTCCCTCTCTCTCTCTCTCTTCCAGCAACTATGGACTACCTGCAGGTCCTCAGGAAGTTGATGGGACCTCATGACCCCCTCCCAAAGATCTTGTTTTTATTAGAAGAAACTTGGAACTTTCCAACAAAATGAAGCCCAAAGTTTTCTTGTAGAAACATGTGAGACATTTCATTTATAATTCGTGAGGCAGGAAGGACTCTTCGATATCCTGTGAAGCCTGGATAGCATATTTGGGGCATCTTTGATCATATAATAGGCACTGTAAATTATTTTAAGGTACAAATTGTCTGAGAAAGCAGTCTATAAAGAGTAAGCATGCCCAGGGCAGGGCACAGATGATCTGTTGGGAGGTATAATGTGTATATTAGTATATTAGAATGTCCAATTCAGTTTAAGACAAGAGTGCTGTTTCAGCCATAGCACAATGCACAGAGATTTAAGGAGACCCTAGGGAAAAGGAACAAACCCTGCCCCAAAGTGGTCAGTCACTGAGGAGTGTGGAGCATTGCGGGTCACCTGTAACTCAGTCCCTATCATCCATGAGTTTGAGCTACAAGGAAGGTGTTCTTGTAAAACTTTTTGCATATTTGGCAGAAGATAGAGGTGGTATTTTAGTCTTTCCTACTGTAGAGGATGTCTGGCTTCTTTAGGGAGCACAACTTGAAAGTATTTGAAGATATGTTTTCTAATGAGCCCTTAAGCACCAGTGATACAGTTGTATTCAGCTCATGCAGTGTGTGCTCTGTGTCTGTGTGGGATGGATGCCGAAGTCCTCAGAAAGGGAGAACCATTACAATGTACACACATGGTAGATTTACTACCACAGATTACAACCAATAGCTTTCACCACACTAAAGAGGCCCAAGTCCCATAGCTCAAGTTCATGAGGCTGGGCATCTCATTTGTTCTAATCTGCCACTAAAGGCCTGATGGAAAGACTCTAATTTCCATTACCATTGGAAAACCATGAACCTGGATTCTGATCTTCATGAAGGATAAGAGCAGCAGCAGTACAATGGATGCACTCACCAGGAGGAAGGGGAGGCAGTCACAGAGGGCATTGGCTTTTCTTCCAATCTCTGTATCTAGTCTGCCTGTCCGCATGGGTAGAGGGTCTTTCCTTCTAATCCTTCCGGAAATGCCCTCAGACACCCATGCAGAGACATGCCTCTTGGTTGGTTCCAGATCCTACCAAGTAGACAAGACTAACTATCACAGAGAACTTATAGAAAATATGTAATACTTGCTTGTAACTGTTTAATGTTTCCCCACATGTTAAATGCTCCCTGTGTCACTCATAGTCCCCAAGGCTGTATGAACTATAAAAAGCCTCCTCATGCTAATGAACAGTGACAACCTAAAGTCTGTGAGTGTCCAGTCAGATACATTTCTTTTCTCAAATACGTTCATCCAAGGCGGTTATATCTATTTTTTTAATCGGTCCCTTCAAGGTAACATGATGCTTAAAAAGTGGGTTAGCTGGGTTTTGAAAGAAAGCTTGCCAAGAAGAGAACATTTGAACATGAGTGATCAGATACGCTTTGATTATTTTCCGTTATTTTTCTTTTGGTTGTTAATAAAACTAATGAATCACTTAAAAGGGATTCATGCTTGCTTGAGAAATAGAAGAGATATCTATCTTGGCAAACAGAATTAAATGCCAATTGAAACTTTGCTGGCTAAAATCTTGTTTCCCTTTTTCTGGGGAACAGGTAGTCTGGATGGAGCCGTGGGCCTTGTGTGTATGAAGCAAACATTTTATCACTGAGATATTCCTCCAGAGAGAGTTTGGAAGTTTGATTGGAATGCATTTTTTTCTTATATATTTGGCTGTGGTTTGGATGACTGTGACTACTGATTGAATTCAGTTTTAATTTTTTTCCACTGTGTAATCATTGGAAAGAATTGGAATATAATAAAAAATGACAGTATACTTATTTGTTTTGCACACAAAAATTTTTATCAGTTCTTTGAGAATTGTGTACAATTTATTTTGGTCATATTTGTCCTTCCCACAATGCTTCCCAGATATACCTCATCATCATCCACCCAAATTTGTGTGTGTATGTGTGTGTGAGAGTATGTGTGCATCTGTGTATTTATGAATTTTGCAGGACCCTATGGTCATCTTGACATCTTAGTAATAAAAATAAATTGTGTGTATGTGCATGTGTGTGAGTGTGCATGTATATGTATGCATTTGTGTTTGTGCAGGTGTGTATGCTTTTTTTTGTGTGTGCATGTGTATATGAAAAAGTATGTATTTGTGAGTGTCTTGTGTGTGTATGTAGTCTTGGATGTGTGACCTTCCATTGGAACATGGCTCCTCACCAGGGCCTATGCTCTGAAAGAGAACTGAATCCTTTATCCTGGGAGCGAACAATTGCCAATGGGTCCTTTGCTTGTATATTTCAAGCCATATCTTTGATCTATGAATACTACTCAAGTCAAGGACTAAAATGAGTTGAAATGGAATCTAGATCTTCATATTTCTGTTTGAAAAACTTAAACCAAGATGGCTAAGAATAATATTTATTCAGCCATGTAGTTTACACACACATACACAGACACAGACACAGACACATGCACACACACTTTCTGCTTTAGAAATAAAAGAGGAAAATCTTTAAATCAACAGTTCTTGTTTTACCTTCAACTCATTTAAAACATTTGGTTTTGTTGTCTTGTTATTTATATTTCCCTCAAAAATACTTTATTTTTTAACAGTTCCCTACATGGATACTGTGTATCTTGATCATGTGCACTACTTCTCCAGTGCATTTAAAAAATTATTTTTATTTTATTTATGTATATGTTTATGTGTGCACACATGTGGACAGGTGCCCTGTGAAGCCAGAAGAAGATATTGGACCAGAGGGAATTAGATTCATAGGTGGGTGTGAGCTACCTGGCCTGGGTGCTGGGAACCAAGCTCCAATCTCCTATACGAGCAGCAAGCACTTTCAATGGCTGAATCATCTCTCCAGCTTTATACGTCAATTTTGTATTAATAGAGATGTGTAAAACATGTGGATTTTGCAAATGACTTTTTCTGCATTGAAAGTTTTTTGCTAAAAATATTGTTTTTTATGATTGATTAGATTATCTACAATGTGTGGCATCTGTGGAAGATCTTTAAAACATTTATTATTGAAGAGCTCAAGAATTTAGAGCCCAAAACCTTGAATAACCCTATCAAATAATGGCGTACAGATCTAAAAAGGGAATTCTCAGCAGAGGAACTACGAATGGCTGAAAGGCACCTGAAAAAGTGCTCTTCATCTTTAGCCATCAGAGAAATGCAAATCAAAACAACTTTGAGATACCACCTAACACCTGTTAGATTGGCTAAGATAAAAGGCACAGATGACAGCCTATGTTGGAGAAGATGTGGAACAAGGGGGACATTCCTCCATTGTTGGTGGGAGTGTAAGCTTGTTCAGCCACTTTGGAATGCAATATGGCGGTTTCTCAGAAAATTGAGAATCAATCTCACCAAGGACCCAGCAATACCACTTCTGGGTGTATACCCTAAAGAGGCACATTCACACTCCAAAGGTATTAGCTCAACTATGTTCATAGCAGCATTATTTGTAATAGCAAGAACCTGGAAACAACCTAGATGTCCCTCAACTGAAGAATGGATTAACAAACTGTGGTCCATCTACACAATGGAATACTACTCAGCAGTAAG
>PVIH01019256.1:0-35946 GCA_004025045.1 Sigmodon hispidus | reverse complement strand
CTGCTCCCTGCCCAGGGAGGGGATGGGGAGTTGCAGAGGAAAAAATGACCAGATGTGTTGGGAGGGGGAAGAGACCTTGAATAAGGATATACAGGGATGGAAAAAAAAATTCAGAGGGAAAGATGAACACAAAGAAAATATAGGTGTAGCAATCTTATTTGTATTTCTTCCCTTGATAAGCCATGCTTATCATTCTTATTCTCTGTATAGTTATTGTTAACTCTTCCACATTTTAAATTCTTTTTACTGTGTTTTTTTTTTGATAAATACAAAATAAAGAAGGAAAAAAAAATAAAAGTGGTATTTAAATTGTAGTTTGCCACCTATTGACACAGTCCTTGTGATGCAGGTCAGGATTAGAGTTTTGTATGTCACAGTTCTGTACAGACAAGGTAGTGTGAAATCTCTCAGTAACAAAACCATAATGACAAATCTGTGTTAAATGGAAAAGACAAATGAACTTTCAGGAGTTTCTGGGGGCACTCCCTTTCTGCACATTCAAGAAATCAAGATAATCATGAAATAATTCTTTCTCCTTTTTGCTTTTGCAATATCCTTGAAGTTATTTCAAAACTAGTATGAGAAAAACTACAAGCACAACTTGCTAAATTGTAGCACAGGTTAATAACATCATATTTATAATAGCTTGGTGTATGGTCTATAAGGAAAAAGCACAGTAATAACTTCTCAGGTCACACTGATACCGGGATTCTAAAGCTACAAGTGATTACAATACCTCCAATTCAAATACCAACCTTCAAGTTATTTTCCTACCTCTTTTTTCCTTTCAGTGTACATCTTTATCCTTGCAGCAACTTTCAGAAGTGCTACTTTCTAATTGTATGATAGAAAATGAGTTGTATGAGAGCAAAAGTTCTTTTGGTCTATTGACATGAAAGTCTCTTGAAAGACAGAGAAAACTGAGTGGACAGATTGTATTTTGATCCTGAATGCTACATTTATCTCCGTTGTCATTGGAATCTCTTGGTCCTCCTGAATTCTCCATCTTCTAACTGAACTCTATTTAATAGCATGAAGAGGGTGAAGGCCAGATCACATAGGCATTTTGAGAGGAAGTATTCACAGTAACATTTGTGGTCACTGGAGTGTTTTATTTCCTAAATATAAAATACATTTTATTATTTCATGATTATGACATAGATTAAATATACCCATATCTACTTAAAAAGCTATACTAACCCAAAGAAAAATAGCCAAAGGTCATACAATCATGAGAAATTGATTTTTCCCATTTCACATTCTAATCATAATAGAGATTATTTCTTCATTTCTTTTAGCATGAATATATGTGCACATTTGTTATACCTAGGACTCTTTCCAGAACTGGTTACTGAATTAAAATAAAGATTGCCTTAATCTTGAGAACATTATATGTAAACTTTTAATAAAAATGTCATGTTTTCCCTCAAAGATTATTTTCCATATTGTCTTCTACCAGAAGTACTGTATATTGTTATTAGCATGGTAGTGCTTCCTTATGATATTTGTTTTTTTAAAAACACTTGAAAGTTTGTAACATATATTTTCAAAGGAGACTTTAGCATGTTATGATCAAAATAGTTTATCAATACTATGTTTAGCTAATCTATTGTAAAACAATCACTTGTGTTCACAGATCTTATTACTCTAATAAAAAATTCTTATCAGAGACACAAGTGGATGATAAGTCATTTAGATTGCAAAGCCCATGCTCATAAAGTACAAAAGGTAGCTGGTTAAATGCCACTTGGGATGAGAATGCAGCCTACAGATGACTTTGAGGCTCAGTGATGTTTATTGCATGTCTTATTTTTTGTGAATTCAGTAGCAGAAAATGTCTATCCCTTTAAATGGCTTAGGGGAATAGGCACAATGCTATCTAGTCTTTTCTGGAGACACTTAGATTATAAAATATTTTTGATTAATGTGCTATCTTTTCCTCCCTTACCAATGAGTATTAAATATTCATCATGTGTCCTCAAGCACATATAAATTCACCATATAAAATACAGTGGGCTCATTTACTAAATGACATTTAAAGCCTTTGGTTGTATTTTGTGATGATTTCAGTGACACAGGTGCATATATATCCCTTGGAAGCAGATTATTTCTCCAATCTTTAACTTTTTAAATTAAAAATCTATCAGAATTACACGGGCAATGATGTCTTATGGCAAAATATAATGTATCATGCAATAAGATTTTATATTAGCAAGGCTTTAGCAAATATATAGAAGTGATTCTTTTAATGTCAAGTGAAAGATTAAATATGATGCCTTTCACTATTCATAGATTTTTTCTTCATTTAATGTGTTAAATTTTCTTTCATACACATAGAATGGTAATAATTATGCTCATCACCCTTACTGGTGGTATATCCATTGGCAGTCCCTTGTGTAAGTTACAGCAGAGGGCACTTAAGAGTCTCCGTGCTAAGTGAAGTTCTTACTTTGGATAAAGAAAATAAGATGGAATAAAATATCTGTCCCATTTTCTACTTAGTGAAAAGTCTTACCAAAACCTAAAGGAGGCTAAAGGATAATTCTGGTTCTCTGTAAAGGGTCTTAGTCCAGATAATGTTATCATCATTCTATCAAATGCTGGTGCTGTCTGAGGGATGTATTTTGTAACCTTTTGGGAACACATGCATTCTAGATTGTGCAAGTGGAATGAATGAAAAAGACTAGGAGGTTTTACTAATATAGATTACTGTGGTCAAGTGATAAATTCCTACTGTTTGATTTCCTTTTGAAATACTATAGGAAGAGAATATGAATCAGCTCACTCTATGATTCACCCTGGTACACATGTGCACAACATTTGTCTTTGCCCATTTCTATGGCTAAGTATGTTTTCAAATCTAGCAATGGCTTCACTCAAGCAAATATATAAAAAAAGAAATATTGATTGATGTATTTTTCTTACTTGAGGAGTTATCTCTTCTGGGAAACTTCATGACCAATTCAATGTCTTCTCATTGCCAAGATGACATAGACTAAGTAGAGAAGTGAGAGGCTGTATTAACTGTAATATCAACCATCTAATTTAAGATAAAACATGTTTCGCTTGTAACATTAAATAAATGGTCACTATACACATGACTTATATATCACTTTAATACCCAAGGAATTCAAAATACCAATAGAATCTCAATATACAAGTTTGCACAGAGCTATGAAACCATGTCACTGACCACTCCAGCTATTTTTCTTTCTTCCACCATTTCCTTCTGGAATAAATCTCACTGGAAACTGCTTATCTACTTGAATGGTTCTACCTCTTACTATCTAATGTTCTTTTAAAGTTTACTCTGAATGGTATGGCACAGGAGGAAAGCCTTTGGTACGAAAGGTCACTTCAAGGCTGAGGAGATTTCTAAGTTGTATAGTGCTTGCTAAGCATGAGGACCTAAATATGATTTCAAGAATGCAAGTAAGAAAACAGAAGTGGTAGTGTATATTTATAATATTAATGCTAGAAAAGTAGAGGTATATTAGACTCAGGATATCACTGGTCATCCATTCTGGGCAACTTGGCTAGTTCTAATCCCACTAAAAAGCCCTGTCTCAGAAAGCAGTGACAACAGCACATAAGAAGTACTGTCTCTTAAGGCTTACCTCTTATTTTCACACTCACTACACACACATTCACTCACACTTACATGTATAGGAACACAAAAAAGAATACATCACACACACACACACACACACACACACACACACACACAAACACATGCATACATATTCTACCACTCACTACCAGAAGAGGCAACAGAATTCAAGGCAGAATAACCTAGTTTTCCTATTGCTGGATTTTTTTTCACATGAGATATTTAATAAATCTTATATTCTCAAGCATGTTAACATTGTTAAATTTTGTTGACAAATAGTAAAAGTTGTGAGTCCATCATTTACACTTGCACTTGAACTCAGAAGGCAGACACATGAGGGTCATGTTTTCAACATTACTGACATCCAAGCCAAGCTCCATAACAATAATAAATCAAGGGAGTTTGTAGAAATATGAAAAAAACCAAAAAACTCACCACCCTTTTACAAACAAACTTACTTGAAAATTATGATTTCATACTCTTGATATTTCAATAAACATTGGACCAAATAGATGATGGAGATACCATTGTATACATTAGAGAGTAAATATACCTCTCACTAAGTGAAAACACAATAGAAAGGGAAAAAATAAATCCTAAAGAGGGAAAGGCTTGTGAAGAATGGAATATAGAGATATTAGAATAAATAACAAGACATAATACCACAGGCTGATTATTTAGTTACAGGCATTCTACCCTTATCATCTGTTTAATAGTAAAAGGCCATATTTCAAAGCACTATCACTTTGGGTCTTAGGTCTTCACTGAATGTATTTTGGAGTAACATGCATTCAGTCTATTAAATACATATTCTTACCACAATAAAAAATGTCAAATTCTGAGCATGTGAGTTTATGCTATATTTAAATTACCTTGTTGCTGAAATATTTTCAATTCTTCATAGATTGATTTTGTATTTTATTACACCATGATATTAGACTATCTGACTAGTTTTTGTGTGCAAACTAAATTTCAATAGTTTAGCTCTTTGCCCCTTCTGGGATATGTTTAAATTGCTTTGAGAAATAACATTGACATTGGATTCTTACTATGACCTAGATATTGTGTTGGCATTCAACTATATTATAACATTTAATTAAAAATAATAGCCCAATGTCTGTAATATATTTTCCCAATGAGTAAACTGTACCTCATACTTAAAATTAATAAATGCAAGCATAATTATTTGCAAAACCTGGTCTGTGTGCCTCAAAGCCTACCTTTTCAAATACCAGATTTTGTATCAAGAGGACCTGGATTATTTGATAATCAAAGACAATCAGTTTTTCTTTTGTTGCTCTCTGATGTTTAAGATTTTAACATTCCTGCATCCTGGGGTCAACTTCTAGGTATGTCAGAATGTATAAAACTAGTTTCTGTATTTGGACATGTAATTGAGGGAGACCCAAGCTAAGACATTCTTAGTAGCATTCTGAGAGGCCTATGTATCTATAGCCAATCTGTCCTTAGAGAGCCTTGGTTGTTCCCTTGGAGCACTGAAACAACCATAGATTCTGTGTTATGGTCATAAGATCTACCCCAGCCTAGACATAGCTACTGATTGCTGCAAGTTATTCTCAATATTATAACTTCCTTTACTCTCCAGGCCATCACTGACAGCAAAATGGCTTTGGATATTTTATTTGTTTTTCAACTCTTCCTCCTCTATCTTCTAACACAGCTATTTAATCATTGTTTATACCATATCTCACACAATTTATATCCCTGGCATTTAATACCCTCTAAGTAGCAGGCAGGTAGGTTGTCACTCAGTGGTATTTCATGGTTCTCCAGGAAGCTGTTCAGCTCATGACTTGACAATAGAGAATGTATCTGAAATTAAAAGCAAAAAAGGGAGGTCTCTCCTTACACAGAGTTGTGTCTTCTCTACGGTCATGTCATAACACAGATGGTGTTCAGATGAGAGTATGTGTAGTACCCTGCATCCATTTCACTGACACGCAGAGAAACAGGTACATCTTTGCACTGTGGTGGAAGAAAACTGTCTTGATTTCCAACTAACTGACTTAAACCTTGGGACTTGGTGTAATAAGAGGTACAGAAGTAAAACTTAAAAACTCTTTATTGCCCTGAAACAAAAACTGTGTGAAGGATATTTGAAAATCAAAGAAGCATAAAGATTCCTGATATTCCCAGAAATCAACAGTAAGAGTCTCTGTCTGTGCCTAGCTGGTACCATGAAAGAGCATAGGGAACAAAGGACTTAGTTCTAGGAATTCACGAAGCATTGACTGATAGAGACAAACTCAGTCATGTCTAATCAGTAAAAGAGTCACATTGATGTCTAAAACACAACACCATGACAGTGGATGATTCTTACTGTTAGAATATAAGAAGATCACATTAAGGTTTAAAGACTTGGTGCATATTGTTTCTTGAAGCTGAATTCTCATATAGAGTTCTCAAAACTTCTAACATTTGAAACCGTCCAACTAACAAAAGGATATATGAAAGATATATTCCAGAGGTTTCCTAGTTGAAAGAAATGCTCACTGTCTTTAGCTATTTCATATAAAAGGTACAAATTAACAATTTAATAACTAAATTTATTATAGAATATGAAGGTCTAATAATCAATTATTTATAAAAGGAGACAGTAGGAATATGAAAAGACAAGGAAGAATTTACAAATAGCATACCCAATGCCACATGTTACTGATTGTAAGACTTTAATGAGCAAACACATAACTCAGGAGACATATGCAGGAAAATATATCTTATATGTACAAAGCATATATGGTATATTGATTTTTATCAAATTTAATTTATAAATTTAAAATTCACTTAATACAGTTTTAACAAAGACATGTAACAAAATATAGCATAAACCTTAGAGCAGCCAATCTTTTAAAAACATTTTTTACACTATTATTGCCAATTTATTTTTATTTTTACCAGCCATATACATATTAAAATCTTTATAGAATAGAGCCAATAATGAGAAAATTGTACTATCTGTTTTCTGGAACTGTGAAATCAACCTTCAGTTTAATTGCTTGGTAATAATTGTGAGTGAGTGAGTGTGCAGGCATGTGTGTGTTGGTTGTCTGTGTTCATGAGGAAGGGTACCTTTGTCTGTGTAGATGCTCATGCATGTGAATGAAAGAGGATAACCTTAGTCTCTGAAAGAGGGTTTTTCATCAAATCTGAGGCTCATTAATTTGGCTAGGCTGCCTAGATAGGCCTGTCTCTGTCCTCCAATACTAGGATTAAAGATAGACACTACAGTGCCTGTCTTTTGCATGGGTGTTGAGTATCTTTAAGATACTATGGTTATGCCAGGGGGCACTTTAACATCTGAGCCATTTCTCCACACTCTTAATTTAGCTATTTTTCTTCTCTAAATTAGTATATGGATATATAATTAGTTACAAATTTTATAATCCAAGGGAAAGAATTCTTTGCTGCAATGTACTACAATTTGGCCATGTCAAACTCAAGGTCAGAAACCCTAGCAGCCTCCAAGATCTCTTTTGCCATGTACTATGTCTTGACTTTTAAAACTGATGCAGTTTCAACTTTTATTTTTCTCAAAGTCCATAAATTTACCATCACAATTGCATATCTGTATATAATGCTTTTTGATTTTTCTCATTTCCACCTCCTATCCCCTTCCCTCCTTTGTCCACCCTTTCTTTTCTACTAATCTGTTTCTCCAGTTCTGTAATTTTGTTTGCCTGTGACCCACTGTTTTTGACCATGGGCATCTGTGTGACCATGGGATTGAAACTATCCATTGGAGCTGGTAGAGGGGGCAGAGTTACTAGTGGGTGCACAACTGAAGACTACAGCTGTCTATCTCCCAGAAACTATCAGTGATACGGATGGAACATCACAAATGCCTCCATCATCCTTGACTAAGTGTTGACAAGGTCTATCTTGTGGACGCACATTGTAAGTAACTGAAGCAGCTGATATTTTGATTGCAACTCTTACATTGTGTCTAGAGGGCATTTCACATGTTTTTCTCTATCTTCCAGACCTTACATTTGTTTTTCCATTCTTATGAAATGTTCTCTGATCCTCCTGGTGGGTAATATAAATGTCTGCCTTATGGCTAAACCCTCAATTGTTACTTATTCTCCGTATCTTATGCCAAGCAGCCAGACTTCTAGATGTGATGATAGCCAGCTATATACTCCCAGTACTTGGAAATCTGAGACAGAAGAATAGTGAGTCTGAGGCCAGTATGGACTACTTAGAAGATGTTGTCTCAAAAAACTAATTACACCAAAATCTTAAGATTAGTTGAGAGGTAGAATGAGTGTATGTCTCAGGTCCTCAGTTTGATCCTCAGTACTTACCAAAAGTAGGTTTAATAGATAGTAATACATAGTGTTTAAAATAGACACTGAATTCCAAATTCAGAGACTTTACAGGACTTAAAAATTTGCTTTCAGAGTTGATTTTAGATGGTGTGAGTTACTTTTTCTGTTTTCAATAATTTCCAAATGCATGTGATATTTGTGGGTGGTAAAGTGATTAAAATGAGTCAGTTATATTAAATGAAGTAGAAGTAAATGCTTCCTGAATAAAATATGTATGTGTTTATAGATTTTTGTCACACGGGAATTTCATTTATTTGATGTGGGAAAATATACTAAACTGCTACTGTCCTGTTTTGTTGACTTATCTAAGTACAGGAGGCAAGAAACAACACTACGGCTTGATTCTGGCCTTCCCCATCTAAGCACCTGTCCTTTTATATTCTTCCCAATGAAATTTCAAGTTCTGTCACTACTTGCTTTTATTGTAACAGTGAAGACATTTCATTCTTACAAGGTTTCATGACATAACTTGTCTATCAGTGGACAAAGACATACCAGTGTAAATTTTTAAAATTATTCTATGCTATTTGAAGTAGCTTGTTACCAATAGTGATGTTACTAAGTGACTGTTATTTTGCTACTAAGTTTTACTAAGTAACACTGTATGTTACTAAATGTTGTAGCCTTCAGTTTCTGGTGTGATCTGGACCCAAGGTCTGGACCAGCCTGCAGTCTTAGTCCCATATAATTACACAGAGGCTTATATTAATAACAAACTGTTTGGCCTATGGCTCAGGCTCATTACTAACTAATTCTTACAATGTAAATCAACCCATTCTTATTAATCTATATATTGCCACATAGCTCTTTGGCTTTACTTGTGTTCCATTATATCTTGCCTACTGGGTAGTAGCCTGCATTGTCTGACTCTTCCCTTCCTTTTCTTTATCTCCATTTGGATTTCACGCCTGCCTCCAAGCTGCATGTCATAGTCCAAAACAGCCTCTTTATTAACAAATGGCAATAAAGCACATTCACAGCATACAGAAAGACATCCTACATCAATATATATCTTGTTTGTTGAATAAAAATCTCAAATATAACAAATTAACAGGAACAATAACTACTCTGAAACTGTTTCAAGAGGTTTCTTCTCATAAGAGAAGTTTGCCCTTAAACCTAAATGAAAAATTCAATTTACCAAAGCTTAAGAACATTGTAATTTCAACAACTCAATGTAAATTGAAAAGTAACAAAGCTTGCTGACATTTACCAGCAAGTTAAATCTCAAGTTAAATCTCTTCAGGGAATCGCTCAACTTCACCCTATAGACCCACAGCCTTGCTGGCATTTGCTAAATGAAAGTTACTAATTTGATTCAAAATATACTCACTAAGTTATGTTAAGGTAATTAGCAAGTGGAAAATTCTAATTTAATTTTATTTTAGAACTTGAGGGACTGTGATGCAACCATTTTAGTCTCTGTTAAAATAAGTTTTAGGTGTGTGTGTGTGTGTTTATGTGTGCATGTGTGTATGTTTATGTGTGTGTGACAAAGTAGAAAAAAAATGCCATTCTCAGAGAGGTGACATTTAGGAATCTAAAGTTTATCTCCACTTGAGAAGAGTTAGTGAAGATTATGTTTTAAGACTCTTGCAAAAGTTCTATAAATCACATGAAAAGAGGCCATTAATTTGCCCTAAATTTGTAAAGAGAACAAAAGTCAACTTCAAAGGAAGAGCTTGAGGGAAGTATAGATTGTGTACAATACTCACTGTCACCCACCTAGTCTTCCTTCATGAAGAGTTTTGGGTGAGTTTGACAATATTGTCACAAACATGTCTGATATGTTAATTGCTAAATGTCATAGTTAGAATCAGGACTCTCCAATAAAGGTTCACATTTTGAACACTTAGTACCCATAGATGCTATTGTTTAGGGAGGTTGTGGATCATTTGGGGTGTGAGTCCTGGGTGATGGTGAATGACCACTGTGGGCAAGGTTCTTGAGGCTTATATCTTGGCTCTGGTTCTGATCCTAGTCTCTGCTTTTCTGTTGATGATACAAGAATTTTTCCATGTTTCCTACCTTCATAGAATTGTTTCAGAATTAATTTTCCACCACAACAGCATAAACTTCTCCCTTAATATTACCTGAAGAAAAAGTTTGTCCTGAAAGTTGATTTTTTGTGAGATAGCATCTTTGCAACAAGAAAGATATCTATATTGACCTTAGAACTTACTGAGGATTATTTTGCTCTTCACAAAATGATCTACCACACTGGACTTTTAAGTTCTTTCCTCTACTTGGAAAGCTTTGATTCTATCTCTTCAGTTTTGTGTGGTCTGTTTCAGATTCTTTTCAGTCAGTCAGGGCACTCACTCAACCCCAAAGGCAGGACCTTCATCCATCCTGTTTAGGAAAGCTGATATATGTTCTATTACTATGAATTTCAAGATTATAAAATAATTGTTTTCATCACACTGACCCACATAATAAGAAAATATATAAATTTTATAAACACAGTTTATGATATTTCATTTGGATTCTTTTTTTAAACACTTTTATTTATTTATTTAATTATTTGCCTTGGTGTTTGCCTGGAACTGAAACTACAGACAGTTGTGAGCTGCCATGTGGGTGCTGGGAATTGAACCCAGGTCCTCTGGAAGAGCAGCCAGTGCTCTTAACCGCTGAGCCATCTCTCCAGCCCCATCATTTGGATTCTTTCAGACCATCCATAATGTTCTCTTCTCCAATATTCACTGTATCTTGAAAGAACAATATTTCAGATATATAAACTCTAGAAAACCAATATAATTTTAAATGAATTATATAAAATTATTCTTTCTTTCATGTTATAAACAAACATTATGTTATTTAATTTTGTAAAAATTTGGAAGCAGCATGCTTTCAAAATAAGTGTCAAACATCAAACATGAAATAATGAAGAAAGCAAATAGATCAAGAACACTCTCATTTAAATTTTTATGGAAAATAATCCTCCCCAACTTGTCAAGTGTCTCGGATAGTCTCAATGCAATAATTCTCTCAAATCTCTGATTGATCCTATGAAGAAGGAAAATGACTATGATAAATTGACCTGAGAATTTTTCATAGTCCTCTAATATATTTACATATTTTCACATGTGTACTTATTCACATATGGCTATTGTGTATATCTGTGCATGTGTATACACAGAAACTCATCTTCATGTGGCTACTGCATGTAATCTGCATATGTGTACATATAGATACATATCTACAAGTGTCTACTATATATGTGTACATGTATATATAAATATATATGTATCTGCTCATGTGTACATTTACATATTATTTGCATGTAGCTATTGTCAACAACTTCATATGCAACATGTACATATGTATCTATATATAACTCCTACATAGAGAGGTTTAGTGATTTTAAAACATATCTTTCCAGTGTTACAAAAGATAATTTTAAATGTAGCCTTGAGAAAGAGCTAGAATACCAAAATATTAAACAAGCATGTGATTAAGTTTCAGCAAATGTAGATCATTCACAGATTATGCATTAAATTATAAGTTTTGACTATTGACCAATTGATAAAATCCAAGTATATATATACCCCTGTGAACACAGATAAAATGGAACCTGTCCCACTTTAGCTTTGAAATCTATCTGTATTATTGGTGTTAATCTCTGCCAAATGCTTCTTCTCTGATGCACACTTAAACCTTGTGACCTTGGGTCCAAAATCACTGCTAGAAACAAAGGAAATGACCAGTCAGCATTCAAGCACTTCATCCTTAAAGATCTGCTTAAGCAGGAGGGAGGCCAAGAGGATTTACTGCCAACTGGAAATGTGCCACAAAGATTCTCCAGTGTGCTAAATCCCGATGTTAATTAAATTTTAAGTGAGGATGTTGCATTAACTATTTAGAATGCAACACCACCAATCAGTCTAATCCCCTGCAAACATTTCCTGATCTTGACCTAGGTGACCCATTAGAATTAATAGCATTTCAAGAATAGCTTATTTTCTCTCCATAAGTTCACAGTGATACTGTCTAGTAATTATCTAAATTGTATCTGATGACACCAGTGACATCAAGGGAAAAAGTTCAGGAAAAGGCTGGCGAAAAATAATTAGTTGTAGATTAGAATAATCAGAAACTTCTTTTAAAAATACTTAAGAAGGAAGCACACTACCTCTGCAGAAAATTAGCGACCACATAAATTCTGATTCCAGAGTTAGTTGAGTGAAATATTGATGTTCACCTTTAGAGAAAGACTTATGAAGTGGGGTGTTGACTCCAGTGTTCCTATAATAAACAATTTAAAATATAGTTCCAAGGGAAAACAGGAAGACAAAAACTTACTGATTACAAAGTAACTCTCCTTAGCTCAACTGTGAAATAGCAATGAGACAGTTACAATACTTAGTGTGTGTGTATTGCAAAAATGGTTCAATATCTAATTCAAGCTATGAAATAGCTAACTCTCCAGTTTATGTCCCTATTATCTATCCTCACATAGCTAACCCTGAAGAAACAGGTAGGTCCAATTGACTTTGAGCAGCTTTTGTAAAGAAACAACTGCATAGATAATGGAACAAAGATAAGGCAAAGGACATGTTTAGCATGAGGGATGGATGAATGGTCTCAAGATCTTCAATGGCCCATCTGGGAACAACCCTGTCCACAGGGTCATGTGTCTGGATCACAGGACATCATAGCACTTCTATCTTATTAATTTTTCTCTTTTACATTCTGTCTTTTCTTCCATTTCAATTTAAAATATGATCATTTCTAGAGAAATCTTCCAAAGAGTGAAAGGACCTCATCCCATTTTTCTTCAGCAGCTGCATCTGAGCTGTCACATGTTCAATGTGAAGTTTAGTAAGCTGCCTTAGAGAAATTCTCTAACCCCAGTCCTGTTCATATTCAATGAACACATGGGGAAATTTATACAGAGTAGTCAAAAATTTGACTCAATTTCTTATTCCTTGTTACACAGCTGTAAGTAACTATAAAGTACCCTGAACTCGGGATTTATTCTCTATCCCAACTAAAATTGAGATTACGTGTACCTTAAAAACAAATATTTTTGTTCTGATATAAAATGAAAAATAAAAACAAGCAAAAAAAGAAAATTTGATTCCAAATAACTACAATGTCCAGCATCTGAAAAAATATATAAGTGCAAGGTCTATTTGGTTGCCAGTGGTCATTATGTGAACTGTGGCCATCTGTTCTTTTGAAGGCATTGCCATGATCACTGTGTATACTGTGGCCTTTATCTTGTAGATGACAATGCCATAATCAGGGTGTCACTGTAAATATTTCTTCTGTGATTGGCAAAGCCATAATCAGGGTATCATTGTGGATGTCTGTAGCTGGCACTTCTATGTTCAGGGTGTGATCATGGCTGGCAATTTCAGCAGGATTTCCTCTTTCCACTTACGATTCTCAGTTGCTCTGGAAAGTTTTCTCATCCTGATTTCCCTAGAGCTGTTTTTTCTTCTCCATCTCATTTCATTGAACTGTTACACTATTCTAATTTTATTGAACAACTGATTTTTGGTGGAATGTTTCTATACAAAATATACTGAGCAATAGACCTGTGTTTTCTAAATATGTTTGGTACAGACTTCATCTCACATAGGGACATCTGTGTCAACCCTCAGTACTGTAGATTTGTTTCTGTTTGGTAAGCTAAAGTATTCTATTCTTGTCTAAGTAAGCCTGA
Source organism: Sigmodon hispidus (assembly GCA_004025045.1). Classification (NCBI taxonomy): domain Eukaryota; kingdom Metazoa; phylum Chordata; class Mammalia; order Rodentia; family Cricetidae; genus Sigmodon; species Sigmodon hispidus. The sequence goes on along the minus strand of PVIH01019256.1, from coordinate 22,313 downwards.
GTTAAAAGTTTTTATTTCTAATTGTGAATACCATTTGCCTTGTTTTTTTTTTAGGATTTATTAACCTTTAATGAAGCAATGAGGAATCTTAAGTTTTTTTTTGTTTTTTTTTTTCACTAAAGAAGTACAAGTATGTAAGGCTACCTGGAAAGTATTAGAAGTTAAAAATGTACACAAACTACTATGTTATTGTTATTGCCAGATATTTCCTTTATGTTAAGGGCCTTAAAAAATACAGCCTTCATTTTGCTCAAAAGATCTCATGTACTCATGTGAATTGCTTCAGTTTTAAAAGGTTCATTGTGAATACCAGCACTCCAAAAACATGTTTTGTACATTTTAGACAGAATTTGCTCAGAGTAGGACTTGCTCTGCTTTGAGATCAGTGGGAGGTGACATTAAGCTGCATGAGAACTCTGCAGGCTGTGGAAAAGAAAATATCCCAGAGTTCTTAACAGGAAGCTAGTGGGGTGGATTTTAATTCCTCCTAAACCCAATTCATCAGATTTGATAAGTGACCTAACAAGATCCTGACATTCACAGACCTAGAAGTTTCTATTTGGTCTGGTTAAATTTAGTAAACAAATTAATGTAGTACAGATGGCTATACCTGCTGTCAAAAAAGCCTTGCAAATACATGCAGCGATGTCCAGGGGTGTATGTTTATTTTTCTTCTCCATGTATTACCTATAATTACATTTTATGGATTTTTATGGTACTAGGGATTGAACCCAGGACCTGTGAAAGCTATGCAAATGTTCTTCTCCTGACTTATATCCCAGCCCTCAATCTAATTGTATTTTGCAATGGAATACATATCCAGTGGCTCCACTAATCACACCGGATATCTTATGGTGTTTCTGATAGAAAAGAAAAAAAAAGAAATAAAATGCATTCAATTCCAGGGTGCTGAACTCATATTTACAAATTACTTTCTATCTATGGATAAGACTAATTAATAACTACAATGAGAGTTTAGTTATTCAGCAAAACATTAGCATGCTTCCGACAACATCTAAGCCCTTTTTATCACAACATCAAGAGTCTATCTTGCAGAGACAAGGAATAACCCACACACCACAACTATTCAGTAGAAAAGGATTAGATATAAGGTTGCATAATTTCTGGTGGGCATCAAATACCATGACACATATTAAAAAAAACATTTCAAATATTTTAAGTTGTGATTTTAGATTGATAGTGGTTTGTAAGTCCTATCAGGTATAGTTAGCAGACAGATCTTCTGCTGTGACAAGTGGAATTTACATTGGACAGGGACAGAGCAGAGTAGCATCCATGACGGCTTTATGGGAATTGCTCACAGAGTACCAGCATTGTATGGACTACACCATGCTAGCCAGAATACTTTTCTAAGACTAGCAAATACAATTTCTTTAAAATTATATTTTGACACATTTCATCAAAATTATTTTTAGTTGTTAATCTTAAAACAAAATTTCAAAATATACATTTTACTCCTCCAGGGTTTCAAGAAATAAATTATTCTCAATTTTTATGGGGGGGAAATCAGAAAGTGAGAAAGAGGAATTTCCATGTATGGTAAAAAAAAAAATGAACACTAATTTGAGACTACATTGCCCAAAATTTGAACATATTGTATCTTATGTCGTTTATGAGTGTGCTAGACTTATCTTGCATGATATTGACTTCAGGACATTAATTTCTAAATCATATATGGAATGAACTTCCTAATGAAGAACAGATTCTCTGGTGAATTTTCTTTCTTTCCAGTATCTTTTTTATAAGCATCGCTTGATAATGGTTGTAGTAATTTCATGGCTATCATTTTGTGGTTTGGCTAAGAAGTAGAAAATTAGAAAAGTCATTGAATACAATGGGATGATTTTCATCTTGGGATGTAGATAATCAGCATGCAATACCTGTAATTTAAGTAAAAGCTTTTTTTTGTTAACCTGAAGTTCACAGTGAATCACACCCAGTTACTTTAGAGAACTGTTAAATTGTTGATAAAACTAAAATCCAGAATGAATTAATTAAAATATCAAATAATACAATCTTTTCACTTCTTTGTAAAATTAGGAATCAGAAGACAATTTCAGGTTACATTTGGTACAAAAGAACATGTTAGTTTAACAAACAAGAAAATATCACTAGACTTTTAATTGGAAGCAATATATTTAGCTCAAGAGGAATATTGGCAGTTTTTCCCATTACTTCAAAATACAAGATATAAAGTCTGTGTATATTCAGTTGTATTTTTACATGGTGTAGTAACAACGGAGAATGTACTTTACAAGTGCAGAAATTAACTCCTGGATAATTTACATTGCTTTTCTGGTTACATCTGTTCAGTAATTCTTGCCATCAAACAAAACAATTTGTATGAATATATACAAAATATATAACAAAATATTATATCTGATATCTTCAAATAGACCCTTTTTAAAAGACTTCTTTTTAGTTTCTAATTATGTAACTATGCAGAGTAGATATATGCATGTGAATGCAGGTACTCATGGACATATTTCCTGTAGATGGAGGTGCACCTGATTATAAGGCACTGATACGATGCTACGAACTTCACTCCTGTTCTATTCAAGAGTAGTAGTACTCTTGTTTTATTTTTTAAGTTAATGGTCTTTTTATTGGAAAAAAATGACTAGCATTTACAAGTTGGAATGGGTGTAAATTATAATTTCTAGTAAAGAACATAATGGCTACTAGCAAGGCAGTAGAAAGGATAGGCAGGGCTGGGAGGTGGGGAGAATAAATAGGAGGAGAAATCTGTGGAGAGAGGACAGAGGAGTGAAAGAAGAGGAAAGCAGGACAAGGGGGCCAGGCACCCAGCCACCCAGTCAAACATGGAGTAAAGAAAAGATATAAAGAAATAGAAAAGAGTAAAAGGTAGATGAGCTAATTTGAGTTAAGTAAAGCTGGCTAGAACAAGCTTGGCATTCATAAGAAATAATAAGCCTCTGTGTAATTATTTGAGAACTGAGTAGTGTGCCCCACCCCAAAAGAGTAAAGAGTAAAATATCCAGCTACAGTTTTACTATCAATAGCCCAAAGCAAGAAGTAACAATAGTGGTGGTGAGTGTTAACTCAATGTGTCATTTAGGCTATTCCGTAAACCATGTGGTGCACTGTATGTAGTTTTACTTTTTATCTAGTGGTATTTTATTCTTTGTAACTTATTAAATCTCTATTGATAGCTTATATGTCAAAAGCTGACTCCAGAGGCTAGAGAGATAGTGGATAAGAGCACTTGCTTCTCTTTCAGAAGATTAGAATTCAATTTTCAACACCCTTGTTCAGCAGTTCACAATAGCCTGTAATTCCTGCTCTGGAGAGTAAAGGCACTTTTCTGATCTCCAGAGGTACTTTGCTTACACACAAACACACACACACAATAAATCTTTACCAAAAATCTGTATTCTGGTAAGATGAGAGTCCATTAATTTAGATTTGGACATCTATATAATACAAAAAGCTCAGATATTAAGAACAACCCTTTTTGTAATTGACAGTCTGTGAGTCAAGGGTTTATATATTGAAATATTGAGATGGAGCAAAGTAAAAGCAATAATTAATCAGAGTAGAGGCTAAGCATTTTATCATTGTGGATTCTGATATTCTATTGTTTAATACTGTAACTTTTGGCAGGCTTTTTTCATGCTTCTGAACTATGTAAAACTTACAAAGAAGTAGGAACAATTTTGAAGTGGCAACATATAGCTAGACTATTGGAGAATCATAAATGTGAGGATGAGAATAGACACATTTTTATGAAATATTTAAATTTTCATCCTTGTATGAATTGCCAGTTTGAAATAATTCCCACCACAGGACTGTGTAGAAACAGAAAATTGAGGAGATGATTAAAGAAATAGAAACACAAACTGTCTAAGATTGAGTCTAAACCTGTGAGTCATGAGAGACTCAAAAGACCCTTTCACAGAGGTCACATATTTGATATTCTACATATCAAATATTTACAATAGTGTTCATAACAGTAGCAAAATTATAGTTATGAAGTAGCAATAAAATACTTTTACGGTTGAGGGGTCACTTAAACAAGAGGAACTATATTAAAGGGCCACAACATGAGAGCATTAGGAAGGTCAAGAATCAGTCCTCTAAATGTATTTGCTAGAATCTCTTTGTCTATTTTAAGACAGAAGTTCAAGTTTTCGGAATTCATTATAAAATATAGTCTGAAAATAAGATTTTGATAAAGTAGTGTGACTACTAAAACTAATAAGGTCTTTGGAACTATTTTATGGGTTTCAAACATTTGTTTCTCTGTCTACACTAGTGTCTTTTCTTAGGTTATAATATAATTATCTTTTTTCCTTCTTTTAGACCTTCATACATAGGCCGACCTGGGGTCACTGTACAACTAATTGGTGTACTCCTCCATGGGGAATACCATCTCTTCTGCTGCAAGTTTTTATTGCCAGCTTTCAAAGAAAGGTAGCAACCAACAGTTCTAACCAGCTGTGATACCTAAGAACTACATCAATGACCAGCATGGAACTATAACCCCCAGGGTGCAGAAGTGGTACACATATCTTGGTGGTAACCAACATCTCTCAAGTTTGACTTAAAGCCCACTCAAAAAGAAGGAAATTAATCCTGGCACAGAAACTTAGTGCTATTGAAGTCATGGTTTTGGGGAGAGAATCTACAACTTCTACTTTACTAAACTAGCATAATTTCTAAATTATTCCTGAGGGAACATTTGTAGCTACAGTTCCTTATACTCAGTATTTCTGGGGGACAATGTTCATAATGATCTTAAATCTGTTTTTGATTGCATTTGTCAGCAATTCAATTTGCTGAGTGGCCACTACTAAAGGAAAAGTCTAATTTTATTAACTTATTAAATGTTTTAAAACAACTCCAATTCATTTTGTGTCTAAACATGGACCATGGTCCCACAATCCTTCTGTGATTTTGAGTGTGTCTAGGTATTCATGGCCACACAAGAATAGAAGCTAAGGATTGATATCCACCATCTTTCTCAATTGTTCTCTACCTTATATATTCATTTAGGCTCTTTCTTACCAAATCAGCAGCATAGAGTATAAACTACTCTGGCTACCCAGCTTGGTGAGGTATTTCCTATTAGCCACTTTAGTGCTGGGATAACTGCACAGTGGCCTTCCATACCTGACTGGCTTTTATGTAAAGAATCATCATCTTTAACTAGTCAATATTTTGGGTGGAATATTTTTATTCTGGAATCTCTAAAGCCTGCCTTCTATTTATAACTTTGTTACTTTTAGCAATATAAACGTTATGTCATACAGGTTAACTGACAACTACAGAAGTTAAACCGTTTATTTTTATAATGTGTATATTGTGCTCTTTCCCCTTGCTGGTGAATTATGTAGGCAAAAAAAATAAACCAATGTAAATCCATTCACCTTAATTTTTAATTCATTAAGCCTTAGCTGAAGTAATAATAACTTTATAATATAACAGACTAGAAGCCTATAACTAGAATACTGTAACACTAAAATCACAGGGCATTGCTAATAGAAAAGAGTGCCTTATTTTAACTTATATTAAAGACACATACTCACCTATTAACTTACCTCATTTAACTCATCAAACTTTAAGCATTTTTATAACCAAGAAAATCAATAATGTAATAAGGTTTAAAAATATGCCCATATAAATCTCTGAACCTTATATTGAGTAAAGTGCATGCTTTCAGAGGCAATTTATATCTTAAACATTTCAGTAGTTAAGGTTTGCACTGAGGAGAATGCATGAGATCCAGGAAATTCACTGCTCCCTACAGGTCTGCATCATCCACTAGTCACCACAAGACTGAGGTCTTAGGACTGTGTCACATCTTTAGCTGATGTTCTAGGATTATATATATATATATATATAATATATATATATATTGCATTTTGCATTGTTAGTTACAAATGTTGTCATAGAATCTTCCTGCACAAAGATGAAAAATTACAATTTTACAATCTCAACTTAAGACAGGGAGGGAAAATGTAAATGAATAAAACATTTTATTTAGATAGATAAATGAATTTGAGGCAAATGCTAATGAAAAATCACATTCATTGTCTAATCCTTAAGTATTCTAATATTCTGTCACTTGCTAGCTAGACACAGTGATATCCTAACTAACTAGTTGTATTTTGTTCATTAATTTGTTACTTTTACATATGTTTATGAATCTGAGTGCTCCTGAATGTGGAACTATTTTGACAGTTAATTTGCAAGGTTCTGGAATGTCTGCTGGGGGAAGTGACACATTATTGTAATCACAGCATCCATGGAACAGAGGCAGGGGAATTGTAACTTCTAGCCTGAGCCAAAAAATGAGTTTTAAGTCACCATAGACTATAAGTAGGGATATCTAGCCTAAAAACAAACAAATAAACAAAATGAAAACAAAATAAATAGAGGTAGTTATGTTTGTTTTTCTTATGATTGGCCTTAGTTAATCATGGGTAAGCCACATCAGTAATTTAATGAGATCTGCTTCTTCTGAGAGGGGCCATTTCAAAGCTGCTTTTATTATTTATGATAAATATACTGCACATGCTGGGTTACTACATAGCAACCACAGCAACTCACAAGGGAGTTTTAAAATAGCAATTTAAACAGTTCTCTTTAAAGGTTCTTGTCAAGAATTGCTTCTAACTTTAATAAAATATGTAGAGCCATTATTAGGTTAAGATGTGGTTTTAAATCGACCATTAAATTATATACTGATTTAATAAACCTAGACCTTTTAAACTATCTTAACTAACAAGAGACTAGAGTCAATTAAAATTAAAATGAGGAGAGTGAGTCTTAAAATTGAACAGGAATATCTGTGAAAATGTTCCCATTCCAGTATCTGCTGAGCACACAATCAATATAAATTTCATGAAGATTTTTCATGTCAAGTTCTTGTGCCACCTGAGATAAAAGTACCTGTTATCATATCCTGTGTGCCTCACTTATGCTAAGGATAACATTAGCAAACATGTCAATACTCTTGTACACATTACACATATATGTGATATAAACATATAACTTAGAGATATGCACATATACACATGTTTAACTTTTAAAAATTAAAGACATAATTCATCAGCTTCAGTAACATCCTTTTTTGATAACTGTGTAGGAAATAATATATGTTCATATATTATAGAGTTATAAATATATGCACACATATGCATTCAGTGTATATAACAATATATATTATATATATATCAACATAATATATATGTATATATATAATATAGTGTAAAAAGTAGCTATTGCCTAGTGGCAATGATGAGGCATAGATCTCATTCCTCTACATAACCAGAAATTACTCTGATTGGCCCTTTGCAAGGTTTGTTATTTCATTCTTTCCCAAAGTTAGTCATGCTTATAAATTTGGTATTAAGAATTTAATTTTAATTAAAGAAATACATAACAATACCATTGTGTAGAATGAGTAGTGTTGAGATCAAATGAACAGCAGCAGACTATTCTGTTTTATTCTTGCCATTCTTGTTATGTTATTTTTTTTAGAAAATAAAGTACTTTTTTCCATGAAACAAAAAATGTCCAGATTCACTGTGGTGGAATGTTTTCTGTACGATGTAAATAAATAACTGTTTGGACCCATGCAGGGCACCGTAGAAGTGGGTGGAGAATCAGAGGCAGCCAGGTAGAAGGAGGGTGGAGTTAGCCACTCTGCATCGGACCCCCAAGAGGAGCAGACATGTAAGAGGTACCGGCCAGCCACGGACTGAGCCACGTGGCGAGAAGATTAATAGAAATGGGTTAATTAAAAAAAAAAAAAAAGAGCTAGCTAATAATAGACATAAGACATGGGCCAAACAGTGTTAAAGTATATAAGCGTGTGATTCATTTCTTTTGGGGGACAAGAGCCGCGGGCACATAGACCAGGTTCCAAACCGCAGCCGCCTCACATGCCAGGTTACAAACTCCGGACCCAACACGGGTCAAAAAAAAAACTTACTACAACAATTCACATAGGACATTACCTTTGAGCATGCCTGTGAGGGATTATCTTGATTAAGTTAATTAATATGAGGAGACCCAGCCTCTGTGATAGGCAGAATTCTCTGGGGTAGGATTCTGAACTGCATAAAAATAAGTAAGTAAGCAAGCAAGTAAGTAATTAAGTAAGTAAATAAATAAGTTGAGCCCAGGTATTCATTGTTTTCTGCTCCTGACTGCAGATGAGATGTGAGAATTTGCTTTGACTTCATGTGGGGACAACCTGTGAGCCAAAATAAATCATTCTTTCCTTTAAAAAAAAGAATTTAATTTCAGCTTAAAATCATTGGTTTACTACATTAGAGTTTATTCCCCAATAATTTTACTTGTGTCTAATCTTCATGCATCTCATTTATTGTATAATACCCTTCAATTCAATTTATTTTCTAGACTCACATACCTGTAGTTCAATGGCTTTGGCATATTTTGTTTATTTTTTCTTTGTCATATTTTCATTATATTGCAGATGGATGAATGGTTTTCTATAATTTTTTTTATTTTTATTGCTATAAAATTGCAGCTCAAAGTGATTTTGTCCATGTTCTTTGAAATTTGAGGCTTCTATATAGGTACATGTTTGAAAAACTGATGCTAATTATTTTTAACTAGTTGTATCAATGCATACACACACACACACACACACACTAACACTAACACTCATTAAAGTGAAAATGTAATAGAAAAATTAGCCATCAGATAACTATGCCAGTTAAGTTAAATTAAAAAACCATAAAGAAAGATGTGAGAAAAAACTCAGCTTAGCTATTAAAGACAGAAAGGTATTAGTGAAAACTTTCATGTGAGCAGAAGAAGAATGAATAACTTATATATGTGTTAGAATATGTTGAACACACCAAAATAATAAATAGGAGAAAATATTTTTATAAGAAAAATAAGGAACACCTGACTCAGTCTTGAGGTTGAGGTGGGGAGAAAACTGGATCTGCCAGGAGTGGAGGCTGAACTAAGCAATTTTGGGACGGTGGGACCTTGGGACTGCCTGCTGCCTGCCCAGGGAGGGGAAGGGCAGTTGTGGAGAAGAGAGAATGACCTGATGTGTTGGGAGGGGGAAGCGATCTTGAATAAGGATATAAAAGGTTAGAAAGTGTGACTTCTTTGTTCATAAAAAAAAAAAAAAGAACTGAATGGCCAATAGTGAGGTAGGAGAAAGGATAGGCAGGGATGGCAGGCAGAGACTATATATAGAAGAAAAAAGAAAGAACCATAGAAGGAGGAAGACTCCAGAGGCCAGCTACCCAGTTACACAGCAAGCTAGGGAGTAAGAAACAAAATATACAGAAATAGAAAAAGAAAAATCCCAAAGGCAAAAGATAGACAAGATAATTTAAGAAAATTTGGTAGGAAACAAGCCAAGCTAAGGCTGGTCATTTATATTTAAGAAGAAGCCTCTGTGTGTGATTTATTTGGAAACTGGGTGGCAGGCCCCAAATAAGAGTAAAAAACAAAACAAAACAAAACAAAACAAAACAAAACAAAACAAAAAAACAACTGTTTTGGTTATTCTTGGGTTTTTGTATTTTCACGTAATTTTTGGTATAAGACTGTCAATTATGAAAAGCTTACTAGGTTATTGATTATAATTTACTTGAGCCTATGCAGTAATTTGAAGAGAAATTGGGTTTTACAATATGCAGGCTTCTAGCTTATAAATATCACATATCACTATGTTTCTTGTCCGAACAAAACAAGTCTCCACCTACAAATAATTTTTAATAAGAGTCTTTTTGATATCACAAGCATGTAGTACTAAAGGAAACTTTATATTTTATTTTGCACATTTGAATCTATTTAAAGACTAACCAAATTTTGTAAATTAAAACAATGAATTACCCTTCCCTTAAAACATTAAATTAAGCCTGTCTAACCCTTTACATGTATTGTCAAATACATTTCCTTCTTCCACTAAAAAAAAAAAAAAAGAAAATTACAAATAAGGAAAAATACATTGAGAATTGTTTGATAATTTTTAGAAGTCAAAAGTATGAATCTTTAGATTCAGTAACAGAACAATTCTTGATCACATAGAATATTTCATAAAACTTGCAATGCATCTAAAACCAAAGAATACAGACTTTGTTGTGTCTCTTCAGAAAAATAAACTATTGCCTAGCAAGGAGATAAACTAGAAGTTATTTTTAAAAAGAAAGAAAAAAGAAAAATCAAACATTAAAGTTTGCTTGTCCAGGGACTAGTTCTGTCTTACTGATAAGTGAAGCAATTACTAACTAATTTTAATGAAATGAATGACTATGCATTTTCTCAAGAAACAAATGAAAAGTAATGAAATTAAATATGGTCTGTTTGTTGAAAACCAAGAACAAATGTGAGTTATTTAGTTATTTGGCAGAATAAATGAACACATCAAAAACATGATGAAGAAATAAATAGTAAGGTATTTTGGAGTAGAATTAAAGAAAAAACAGTTGAAACCCCAGCATGTTGGATGCTGCAGCAAAAAGGGATATGAGAGTTCTTGGCTTGTTGGAAGAGTCTTTTGCCTTGGATTGATGACATTTATTTTACCTATTTGCAATGAGGTTATATCTGATTGATTTGAATTATGTTACTAAAACAATAGAGAATTGACTTTTACAAACTCTATAATATCCATCATTCAAGAAGAAGTTGCCAGCATAGCTGGAGGAGAGCTATCTGAAAACACATCTATTAGCACTTTTAACCCTCCCAGGATCATCATGAACTTTGTGCAGTACTAGATGCTTGATGTTTTTGTGAAAACTAGAGTGCAAAGGTGTTTTTGTGTCACAGATTCAGTAAGATGTCAAGTCTGCATTTCACTGTCAAAAATAAATATGAGAGAATACATAATAAAAATGTACAGATCCATGAGGGCAAGCGGGAGACAATGTACTGGTGCCTAGCCTAGCCAAAAAAAAAAAAAAAAAAAAAAAAGAAAAAACTAGTGATCATTTTTTGTTGTTTGAGAATTTTATACATGTAATAGTTTTGATCAAAACCATCTAATTTCTTCCCTCCCTACCTCCTTCACTTTTTTCTGCCAACTACATTTTTTTAAACTACAGAGTCCACTTATTGCTTCTTGTATTGCTTCATTATTGTATACTGGAGCATGGGTAACTAACTACGTACTCTGTAGAAAACTGACTCTTGCTTCCTCAGCAGCCATCAATTATGCAAGGACTACAGAAAAACTACCAACTCACATCTCAGCATCCATGCTGGAGGGCCTTATGGAGTTTTATACTTAAATAATTTAAAATACAAGACTTGCATAAAACAATGACAAAAATTTGTGACTGTAGGTAAATGAGGGAATGAACTCATGTGTGGGAGCCCATACTGAATCCCCCTTGTGGCTTGATTCCATTTCCGCTAAGGTTGAGAGAGTTCAAGCTTGTTTTTGCTCCTTGGGGCTGGATAACAAGATGTTTTGCCAAAGGCTATGGTTACCAGATGTCTTGGGAATTATGGAGGTGTTGATGCTTGTCTGTTTCTTGAACCATGGTGTCCTTAAGAAGTTTCCTTGCCTTCTTTCTTTCTGTATATAAAGGCTATGAGAAATAAATTCAGGCCTGCAGTATTTGCTGACAGTCCTCCAGATTCTATTCTGTGTCTTGCCTCTTCTTATTTCCTACTCCCCTATTCGGGTGTTGTTTGACAGGTCAGCTGGTCCCGAGACATATGGATCACTTGTGTACATGCAAACTTATTTGTTTGTTACCTATATGTAGCCCTAGTCAGCTTAATCTTACTTTGTAGATAAGACTGGCTTTAAACTCACTGAAAACTAACTCTCCTTAGTTCAAAGATTGCAGATTGTATGTCACCACATCTGACTTGAACACATATTTAAAATAATATTATTGTTCTTGAACACATATTATTTGAGCATGCAAAACATATTTTGAGAGGTTAAATAATACGTTTAAATACTATTTAATTGCACATGAGAACTTGGAAGAGTAAACCAGAAAAGTACTCTATACAAATGAAACATTCTATACAATAGACTAATACGAATTCATTGTAAAAATAGTTACCAAGAAGAAAAGAAGCACATGATTATTTAAGGTAGATATTAATATGCCTGACTAAAATCTTTTATTCACACCTAGTGAATGTTTGTATCTGAATCTAAAGCTTGCCCTTGTGCATTAGAAAGCATGCCAAAAATAAGGTTCATTGGTATATTGTTGTAATTCATGAAGGCTGAATAATGGAATAATGTTAAATAAAAGGAAATTTCAAAGGCAATGAGCAATGGATATTGATGACAAATTTATATAGTAAAAAGATGTCAGACAATTTTTACTACACACTCAGAGTATATTCCAAATTTTTGTCACCTTGAGGTATGCATGGAACAAAATTTAATTAGATGGAAACAAATAGTGTCTTAGTTTTTTCAACTAACATGAAAATTTCCTAAATTATTTACAATGATATGCTCATATATAACCTTTGTAAATTTCTAAGAGAAAATCTTGTATCCTGGAAACCAAGTGTAGCTTTAAATATGTGGACTGGCAAGAGCTTTTTTCTCATTCATGTTAATAAGTGGCAGCTGAATGTTTACATGATTCCTCTATGAGGTTCAATTAAGCTTTTGCATATTAAGGAGAAAAAATAATCTACAGATAGATATATTTTTCTGAATTATCCCACTGTTAAAAACAGAACACGAAGTCAGGTTAAAATATAAATGAGTAATACCTTCATGAGTAATGGTCTTGGTGAATAACACAATGTAAGATGCCTAAGAAGGCAGCTTGTACCCAGATTAACTTAAACCCACATTTTATTGCAATCCATTTTCATCAGAGTGTTTCTTTTCATTAATATATTGTATATGGCTACCTTATTAATTTTTCTTTGCATCTTTCTAATTTTGAAATTCTTTCTGTGTCTGACCTCATCAATTGCCAGGACCCAGTTTAAGCATTAATCCCACTATTACTCTTTAGTAATCTGAGACTCAACAATCAACCCCTCCTTTGAAAATTCAAACTCCTTGTCTTTTATTACAGATGACTATGCATATTTCAGTCACTGACACTCAACTCTATGTCCTTCAAGACAGAGGTTACATCTTAACTCCTTTAAATCACTATAGGAAAAAAAAAACCCTTTTGCATGAGAGTGCCCTGAGTATAACAATGTGTTCTCATTTTGCTCTGTAATGCTGCATAGATTTCAAAAAGACAGTGTTTTCAAGCAATAGATTTGTGAAATTTCTTAATGCCACATTGTCACAGATAAAAAGAGAGCTGATTTTTATAAGTGATTTCTTATGCTGTAGTTGTAGAGGAGTATTAAAATCATCATTCAATGCTCCATCACCAATGAAATATAAAGAGTGATTGGGAAGATATCTGTAAAAAAGAGTGAGGTAACATTGTGACCTCAACTCGTTCGTATACTAAGTACTTTTTCCTCCATTTTTTCCTAAAGCTTCTATCTTTATTTTCTCATATTTATGATACAAACTTATTATATAAGGCTCATATTTCTTTAAAGTATTTAAAATGTGCACTGGAACTTTCAGTTTTTGCAGAAACAATTGTTGCTCAATTGCTAGAAAAACAATCCCTGTTAAGAGTGAGGAGTGATTTTCTTTCTAGGATAGAGAGAAGCAGAGAAAGGAGATATCTAGAGTTGTTGCATACATTGGAGATAATAGCACATGAAGCATGATCTGATGAGCAAATAAACATGGACACTTGAAATAGCAATTAATCCTGAAATAGCAATACCTAGGTTTGGGGTACCCTGTAGAGCCTAGGATGTTCTGGTGAGTAGAGCTGCCTCATAGTCTACAGAGGCAGAAACAAGTAGTAAAATATATTAATTCAATTATATTTCTTTTAGAGAAATATTGACAGTGATTCTGACACCTGCTTAGGTTGACTCAGGCTAATGACTCAGCATAACTTCGTTCAAATGAAGGCTGTGATTTTTATGGAACTGTCCCATTTTAATATTGTTTATGCAATACCTAGTGTGAGGCAATGTACCCAGTTTGCGCTCTACAAAAGAATGTCAATTAGTAACAATGAGATTACAGGTTTTATTTAAGAACATGATTTAATGAGTAATATTTTTAAATAGTAATGATATGGAAAGGTTGAACGCTGATACATAAGCATGTAATTAAGAGTTAGTTAGCTATTAAGTCTCAGTTTAATGTGTTGAAAGTAAACAAAAATTAAATATGGAGGTACATGACTGTTACCCCAGCAATTGGGAGGTTGAGTCAGCACATGAGAAGTTTCCTGTGATAACTTTGGCAGCGTATAAACTAACCTTTGCAATAATAGAGATGATTAGATGATTATTATGATGGGGAAAAATAGTATTGTCCAATCATCCTGTGTTACATAGAAAGTTTAAGGCCAGGCCGGACTACACAAAATTTCCTACTAAGCAGGCTTTCCCATATGTGGCAGTATCTCCTGTGTCATGAAGACCCATGCAGTTAACATAGGAGTTTTGCTCTTGATTAATTTAGACACACAAATTTCACTTAGTGACTTCTTTGTAAAACTATCTTCTCTTTCTCCTTCACTTCTGATGGCTACTTTCATTCATTCTGAAGATCATCAGGATTATTTCTATGCTGGCAGCTACATTAAAAGTGGAAGACTCAGAAGCAGAAATAGATACATCAGTCAAAGAAAACACTAAAACTAAAAAAACCATAATAAAAATTTTTTAGGAAATTGGGACACTATGAAAAGACCTAACCTGAGAATAATAGAAATAGAAGAAGAAGAAGAAGAAGAAGAAGAAGAAGAAGAAGAAGAAGAAGAAGAAGAAGAAGAGCTCAAAGGTACTGTATTCAATAAAATCATATTTTATTTTTTATTATAAATAAAGTCTTATTTTTTTATCCACGTAGCCCCTTGTTCAAACTCCCCTCCCCCTTCTGCCCCTCCCAGTTACTCTCTCTTCTCCCCATCTCTTATCTCCTCCACAGCAAGGGCAGGAGGTCCCAACGTGCCAAGGTGAGTTAGTTCAGCATCCACTCCTCGCAAATCTGCTTTCCTCACCCCAACATCAAGACTGGGTCAGGTGTTCCTCTGGAGCGAATGGGCTCCAAGGTGCCAGTCCAAGGTGCTCCAGATCCCAACCAAGCTGGTCACTGGTTGTGGTTTGCAGCTTGGGTGTGCTTTGCTTTTTGTTTAAAGTCCACCAATGGGTGAGTACATCCCCTGCTTATCTTTCTGAGTTTGTGATGCCTCGCTCAGGAAGATATTCTCCAAATCTGTCCATTTGCCTGCAAATTTTAGAATATTAGAAAACACAGCCATATTTTCCCAGAAGGAGCCATAAGTAATAAGAAAGACCTCACTTTCCCCTAGGTAATTCTCTTTCTTTGTTGCATCTTTGTGTGGTTTGAATACCAGGGTGACTGAAACCTCAAAAAAGTTTTTTTTTTTCCTAGCAATGTTTCTTCCATTGTATTATGTAGAGCAATTTGAGGAGTATTGGTACTAGTTTTTCTTTGAAATTCTAATAGATTTCTGTGCTGAAAGCATCTGACCCTGAGATTCTTTTTGTGTGAGAGACTTTTAATAAGTAGTTTTATATTCTTAGGGGATATAGGTCTATTTAATTCATTTATATGATCTTAATTTATTTTTGTTAAGTGGGACCTATCCAGAATGCTCTCTATTTCTTTTAGGTTTTCTAATTTTGTGGAGTACAAGTTTGTGAAGTGTGACCTAATGATTTTCTGGATTTCCTCTGTGTCTGTTATTATGTCCATTTTTTCATTTCTGATTTTGTTAAGTTGAATATTCTGTCTCTGCCTTTTGGTTAGTTTGGGTAAGGCTTTGCCAATCTTGTTGATTTTCTCAAAGAACTATCTCTTTGTTTCTTTGAGTCTTTGTATTGTTCTTTGTTTCAATTTTATTGATTTTGGCCCTGAGTTTGACAATTTCTTGCCTTCTCCTTTTTCTGGATGTATTTAATATATTTTTTGTTTTAAAGTTTCAGGTGTGCTGTTAAGTTGCATGTGTGTGATTTCTCCAAATTCTTTATTTAAGCATTTAGTTACTTGGTCTTTTCTCTTTGCAGTTCTTATTATCCTTTCTTTATTCTATATGTTTTTTCTTTTTTAATATGAATAAAGTCATATTTTTTTTATCCATACATATCCTTGTTCAAACTCCCTTCCCCCTCCTG
This sequence comes from Sigmodon hispidus, assembly GCA_004025045.1. Classification (NCBI taxonomy): domain Eukaryota; kingdom Metazoa; phylum Chordata; class Mammalia; order Rodentia; family Cricetidae; genus Sigmodon; species Sigmodon hispidus. Next base: position 6,101 of record PVIH01019256.1, on the reverse strand, counting down.
CCCCTTTGATTGTTATGTGGCAAGTACATTTTTTTGGGGGGGGAGTTTGAGTCCATTTGGTATTCTGTAAGCTTCTTTTATCTTCATAGACATTTCCTTTTTAAGTTGAGAAAGTTTTCTTTGATTTTATTGAATATATTTTTTATGCCTTTGAGCTGGTATTCTGCTATTTCTTCTATTCCTATTATCCTAAGGTTTGATTTTTAAATGGAGTCCCAGGTTTCTGGATTTTTTTTTATATGACTTTATTGACTTAGTGTTTTCTTTGAATAATGAATTTCTTTCCTTTGTTGTATCTTCCATCTTTCTCATTCTGTTAGTTATGCTTGAAACTGTAGTTTCTGTTTGTTTACTCAGATTTTTCATTTCCAGAATTCCTTCATTTTATGTCTTCTTTATTGCTTCTATTTCACTTTTTAAGTCTTGAACTGTTTTCTTTACCCATTTGATTTATTTTTCTTGGTTTCCTTGCTTTCTTTAACTTCATGTCTCACTACTGTCCTGTCATATTTTATTAACCAATGATAATAATATATGTTCATAGTGGAGAGAAAGAGAGAGAGAGAGAGAGAGAGAGAGAGAGAGAGAGAGAGAGAATAAGTACATACTTCATATCTATACCAGGAAAAGTTGGACAAAGCTCATGATAAGCATACTTAACTTTATTAAGGATAAATAAATAAACTTTAGCACTGTGCTAGTTTTCCACACCTTCATCATAATTTTCTATAAGAATACACAGTTTTTGAACATAGGGCAGGATTATTTTTACAGTACAGTCAGGGTCTCTCCTGTCTTACATGCTGTAACTATTAGAAATTTTATTTGATATCTGCAGTCAGCACTGTCTAAGCATTATTCCACTATCAGGTAACCAAATATTGCTATAATTTTCTGTCATAGATTACTTTTAGTGTCTCTACTGATACGCACAATTTTATAATCTAAGTAGGATCAAAAATAAATATAACAATTATCATTTATCAAATATAATACTAACTTGAAAAAATTATCTAATTTTCTTGGAAATGACTACCAAAATTATAACTGACAAGTAATCCTATTTATATTCAGTGATATTGATATATGACAAACATTTTATTAATTCTCATTCTTATTAGCATGTTTATCTTTAATAGTAATTAATAAATTATCAAAAATAGTATGCTTTTGAGAAACTGGATATTAATGGGATATTATTTTCCAGTATCCTCCCCATGACTCATTGGGAAGCTGAGAGGCATGCATGGTATAAGTGGATAGACAGTATTGTTTATCATGAGGTATACACTGAAGAATAGATACCACTTTTCTGAGCAATGTATTTGCTGACCACCATGGCCAGAGTTCTAGCATGCATGAGGCATAGTAGTGTGACAGTGTGCTTTTCTGAAAAGAAATAACATTTTAATTGAACATTCAAATTTTTAGTTTGGAGCACTCTAACTCCATTGACCTGCTTTAATTAGGGCCAAGTATTAAGTATAATATTGAATATTTATATGAAACATAAATCATATATGTGTTTGAGGAAATGTGTTCTTTTTGATGTGCAAGATAAGCATCCACATATAACCCTCAGTAATATTTATTTCTCTCAAGATACATGATATCATGTTCGGTTAGAAATTTTTATAAATATTTCTGAAGTAACATAGTTGTGTTAACCTTTTAAAAATATTTCATGTCATTTTGACAATTTTAAGAGGACAGGCAATATTATCTTTCATACATCCTGTCAATGTTGATTGATGGTTTGTTCTCACACAAGAGGCAATAGGTAGTCAATGACAGAGGGGTATGGTATTGGAAATTTACCTTTTCTTTTTTTTCTTGTTTTTACTTTTATTATTATTATTATTATTAAAAAAGAAGTCACGCTTTCTATCCCTGTATATCATTATTCAAGGTCCCTTCCCCCTCCCGCCACATCAGATCTACTTAGGCCTGAGATTAAAATATTTCCTGTGAATTCAGTAGAAAAAAAGATTCCTCAAGCAGTGACAAACTTTTTTATTAGCACATGTTTTGTGACTTTTCCTGAGCCAGGCGGGTCTCTAACTGTACAATGGCCTAAGGGAGTTAGACAACTTTTTGCTTTTATTCAAGAAAAGAAATAAAAAAAGAAACTGGATCTGTTACTCCCTGGTGACATTTCCATTCATAGACTGACAATTTTTGACAAGCTCATATCTTAGTTTTCCTCATTTCTTGTCCTGGAGTGACCCAGTTCAGTCCCACTGATATCCCAATGCTCCACAAATAGGTTTACCTTGAACATTGATCTCCTTTGTGAACCCGAGATTTAGGGAACATTCAATGGCTTGACATCTAGCTTAATGTTTCTTGGTTTACACTTAACTTTTGTCAGAATGAAACATCATTCAAATCATCTCCCACCTCCTCCTTACCAGTTAATATATTCATTTTAATATGTAGCTCACATTTATCCATTTCCCTGCATCCCCTTAATACCTAGATTGGTCCAGATCATGACAGTTTCTTACTTGAAGTATTCATCTCCAGTGGTGCCAATGTCTGACCAAATTTTACAGTCACAAGAGACAGCCCCAGCCTGTCTCGTTCTTACTTCCATGTATTCTATTTTAATCAACAGCCTGTCATTCCAAGTTCTTTCTCCATCCACCCCCATCTCCTACATTCTTATATTCTGTTTTCATCAGTTTCTAGGGTAAGACTTAGTACAAACTAGCACCAAATAAATATTTTGAGTAAGTGATTGTATAATTAACATTAGATAGAATAATTAGTGTGTCAACATGCTAACAGTCTATGCATGGAAAAAAAATAAGGTTAATCCTAAAGCCAATATTATACCTAATATTTTTTTCAATCTTTTGTATCATTTAATTTTAAATATTAATCCAGTTATTTAAGTCTTCCTAATGCACAAACTGGAGACAAATAGACAAATAAAAAGAAACAAATGTAAATTGTATGATTGTATTCTATTTTGTATATACATTCATTCAATCCTGTGTGGTTCCTAGTCAAATTATTTCTTTGTGTTACTTTTAACTGAGGTGATTAGCATCTAATCACTAACTCATGTAATTGGCCAGGCTGCCCATGTAAGTGCAATCAGACTGTGTTCACATACAATTCTTTGACAAGGTACAGCAAAGGGTTTTTCAATTAGCAAAAAAATGTGCCCCAAAATGGAGTTAGTGGCTGTACTGAGTCTTATTATTTTAAAATCTTGCTTATGTGTGTGTGTGTGTGTGTGTGTATGTGAGAGAGAGAGAGAGAGAGAGAGAGAGAGAGAGAGAGAGAGAGAGAGAGAGAGAGCAAATACTTTTCTGACAAGTGCTGTATTTCCTGCATTCTGACTGACACAGTGTAGAAATCTCTAGGGATGGCTAAACATTTTGGTCAAAAGCAGTGCTTTTGGCTCCGTTGACTGCTGAGCCCCAAACTGGGGAGTGCCTAACACCAGGAGACAGGGCATAGTGTCAGGGCTTTTTTCTAGTGGGTACACTGAAGATTTACATGCAGATTCCTAGAATGACACTGCTGTAGTTGCTTTTATGTTGATGATTTTTTGTGGACAAAATTGTACTCAATGAGAAGAAAATCATTAACACACTCTGTGTCTTACCAAATTCATTTGCTGTTTCATTTCACCTAGTAATTTCATCATTATTTGATTTTATTTAAACATGACAATGTAAGCCTTTACATAGGTAGCACATGAAAGTTCCTGCCATAGAACCTGTGATAGTCTCAGTATTTTCTTAAGAAACCTGCACCATAAAATAGCAAACATGTTGTAGATTTAGTGTGCAGCATCTTATTCATTCATATATGCAAATAGATGAAAATGATGAGGTGATACCCATTTTCAAAATATATAAGATTATTGATAATTTAAATGTTTATTTGCTTTCCTCAGTTATAATGTCTACTTTTTAATCATAATTTACTATATTAGCTTATAATTTTTAATCAGTGGAGATTCAGTTTAATTTGAAATATACTCCTAATACATAAGCTATGGATATATAATTCTTTATTCCTATCATTTTTCTGAGAATACAGGATATAAAACATAGCTTAGCTCCTTTAAAGTAGCAAGTATATATTTTAATATTCTACAAATAATCCAAGTGGAAGACCATCTATCGTATAGTGCAGTAGCATCTCCTTTCTCATAAAATGACCTAGCATACTTCATAGCTATGGGAAGACTGAAAATTCAATTCAGTTTAGCCTAAAGTAATTTTCTTCCATTTAACACTGGGCATGTGCTATTTCTAAGCCTAAATTTAGATTACATTTTTTCTTTCCCTAGATTTTTGCTAATGTGTCTGAACTAAAATAATTGTCTTAAAAACATAAATTGCAATTCTTTTATTTGGGAACTCATATGACCTTTTAATAGCATTAACTACAAGTTAACTTTGGTGATCTCAGGCTCCACAGAGCAGTAAGGTCTTGGATTTAATTCTGAAGTGTCTCCCAAAGGCTGAAGAATTAAAAAAACTAAGTTTAAATAGGCTTTTGGGAAATGGTGGAACTTAGTCTGGCTTAGTATGAACAATAAGAATTACAGGAGCAAATTTAGCAAGAGGAATTGGGATACTGCCCCTTGTCTCCATCACCTATTATTTCCCAGTTGCACTCAACTTTACCACACATGCCCATCAATGACTGACCATAAGAGGAAGTTCAGAAATTATAGTAAATATCTGAGTCAGAGTTTTCTGTGACTAGGAAATACATATGCAAGTGTTTATTCCAAAGCTTGTTAGGATGGAATAAAATAAGTAGACATGCAGCTTAGAATGTAAAATCAAATGTAGGAAATATTGGAGATGGATATGAACTGCATTGAGTTAAAAGCTATTCTCTGTCTCAGAAGTAGCAATTTTTTTTACTGCAGAAGATTACTCCAATTGTAGATGAGAAAGAATAGAAATAATGGCTTTCACAGGATGTTGAGAGTCTAGAGAATGACAGGAGTGAGGGTAAGTTTATGGAAGCATTCTACATGCAGATAATAAGTCCATTGGCAAGAAGGGTGAGGAGGAGGAAAGAAAAAAGAAAGAGTAGAGGAAAACAAAAGAATAGGAACACATAGCAGGTAGAGTGGGAAATCCTCACAAAGAGATGCTTATGAGATATCCTTAGGAGGGTAGATCCTGATGCAGGGGAGGATACAATGACAGTGCCCAGGAAGAAATTAGGCACAAATAGAAGAGGTTACTGAGTATATAAAAATATAGAGATTTAAAAAGTCATGTTTGTCACAGTCAAGGAAAACGAGCTTGATTGGTGTGTCAACTTCCAGTAGGGTTTTGTTGTTTTGTTGTTTGGTATTAAGAGGCTATAAATAGTAGAGAGGTGATAGCTTGTATGGCAGAAGTTAAGGGGTAACTCTACTTTGTTGTTGAGGGAAAGATAATAGATACACTTTTATAGAAAATACTAAAATAAAAAATAACTATTAAAAGGAAGTAGCCATGAAAGTACATTTGAGAATGTGGGCACATTTTTAAAAACAAATTAAAGTGTACACATGGAGAACATAGTCGAGAAACACCAAAATATATTTTTGATGGACAAAAATACTGGAAGTAATGTGACATTGCTTTTAAATGCACAATATACAAGATTAAATTTAATCAATTCATGAAAAAAATGTAAAAAAAAGTGAAGAAATTAAAAAAAAACAGTTTGAATCACTTTTTGCTGTTTTTTTTTTCTTCTTTATTTTGTATTTATCCAAAAAAACACAGTAAAAAAAAGAATTTAAAATGTGGAAGGGTTAACAATAACTATACAGAGGATAAGAATCATAAGCATGGCTTATCAAGGGTGGAAATACAAATAAGATTGCTACACCTATATTTTCTTTGTGTTCATCTTTCCCTCTGAATTGTTTTTTTCCATCCCTGTATATCCTTATTCAAGGTCTTTTCCCCCTCCCAACACATCTGGTCATTTTTTCCTCTGCAACTCCCCATCCCCTCCCTGGGCAGGGAGCAGACAGTCCTATGGTCCCCCTGACCCAATAATGCTTAGATCAGTCTCCACTTCTGGCCAAATCCAGTTCTTTCCCTCCTCCCTCAAGAGTGAGT